>CM042176.1:57439977-57449461 GCA_023376005.1 Doryteuthis pealeii
TATATATATATATATGTGTGTATATATATATATATATATATACACACACATGTGTGTCTAATTTTCAGTTTATATATTATATCTATATAGATATGTGTTATGTATATATATGTCTATGATATATATATTTTGGTTTTAATGTGAAGCATGATGGAGATGTGTAAAATAAATGAGAAACTGAGTTGGATATTATGTACTAAATTCCATTTATGATTCCAATATTTTGAAAGATTCCATTATACTTTTACAAGGATTATCTTAGACTGGCTGGCTATAGTAGTCACTGGCATTTTTATGGGTCAGGATTGTCCATTTATTGGCCTGTCTCACACACACACACACACACACACACACACACACACACACACACACAATATATATATATATATATCAAATGATAAAATCTGAAATTGTACACACACACACACACACACACACACATATATATATATATATATATATATATAGGTCCGCAAAATGGATTATGTTTTGTTTTTTTTGTATTATTATTTTACATTTGCGACACGTGTTTCAGATCTTCTGATATCTCTTCAGGCGTTAACTAACCATATTCTATAGTTAATTAAAAAATAATGAAGTTAAATTAATTTAAAGTAATTTTATTAATAATTGAGGGTTAGATAAAAGTAAAATCATGGAGAACGTGATATAAATAATTAAGGGAATTGTGACTTGAATAATAATATATTTTCGATTGCAGACAGACATATGTAAAATATCCATTGTAATGAGATTTAATTATGTTTTTTTATGCTATATTTCTTATCAATGCTACATTTCAATCTGTGAGTTAAGTAGAACAAAATACTTTTTAATGTATTTAAGCAAAAAAAAATGAGTTTGAAAAAAACTTACTACCCATCAAGAATGTATAAACCAAAAGGTCTTCGGCATAAAATAACCTAATGGTTTGAAATGCCGTTAAATCCAACCAAATAACCATCAAAATTGGCCTAAAATTATAACTGAGAAATAACGACTGACTTCAGGTTTTTTAAATTCAGAGTTTTTCCTTCTCGAAGACTAGTTACCTCTCGGCCATACTATTTTACCCATAACTGGAAGGAGAATATATGGATTCATACCTTTCCCAAGGATATTAGCGGTATGTGAAATGCAAACAGTCTTGTCTAGGATTTGAACTCGGGTCGACGAGTCCATTTCCCACGACTCTAACCAATATGTCACGCGCCTCCAGCATGAAATAACCCAATAAGAGTTGACATGCCGTAAAATCCAACCAACTTTTGATGTAACTTTTGAAGTTACAAAACAGGGAAAAAATCCCCGAATTTATCTTGTCTAGGATTTGAACTCGAGTCGACGAGTCCATTTCCCACGACTCTTACCAATATGCCATGCGCCTCCGGCATAAAATAATTCAAAAAGGGTTGACATGCCGTAAAATCCAACAAACTTTTGATGAAACTTATGAAATTACAAAACAGGGAAAGAAATCCCAGAATTTGAGTCTTTTTTTTTTTGTCGAAAAAGTTTGGGGGAAACAAAATGGCTTCCCTTGTATCAAATTTGATTTATGACATCTCATCTTAGCTTTGTGAGAATCTCAACAAATGAACAGGGAATTCTTTTCTTTTTTTTTTAAACAAGGAATCTGGAAGGAATATCATGTTTAGTACATTCGGCGTGAATGAAAAAACACAATGAGAAGGAAGGAAATCATTTTTCTTTAACAAAGAAATACTTTCTTTTTTAATTCATATTTATTTCATTTGCGTACGAATGATTTTTTTAAAAACGTAATGACCATAAAAAGTGTCATGATGTAATAGGAGAAAAGAATTCGTTACCCGTCGGCCATGTTGAATGTGAAACGGTTCTCTAGTTACAAAGGAGCATTTGTTTTACCGGAAGTAGACTCGTTTGATGAATGAGGTTTGGCGGGAAAATAAATAAAAAATAGACAGAATAATAAATGATTATGATGTGCTTTTTTTTTCAATTCTAGGAAATGAAAAAAAAACCTTTCTATTTCTCTGAATTTTTTAGATGAGGCTGGATTATTTGGATTATTCGGACTATTGTCCTCGTCTTTATTGTTATCTACACTATTTCTCTGAATTATTGAGATGAGGCTTGATAATTAGTATAATTTGGATTATTCGGACTATTGTCCTCGTCTTTATTGTTATCTACACTATTTCTCTGAATTTTTGAAATGAGGCTTGATAATTTGTATTATTTGGATTATTCAGACTATTGTCCTCATCTTTATGTTATCTACACTATTTCTCGGAATTTTTGAAATGAGGCTTGATAATTTGTATTATTTGGATTATTCAGACTATGTCCTCATCTTTATGTTATCTACACTATTTCTCGGAATTTTTGAAATGAGGATAGATAACTTGGATTATTTGGATTAATCGGACTATTATCCTCATCTTTATTATCTACACTATTTCTCTGAATTTTTCAGATGAGTCTTGACAAGTTGTATAGTTTGGATTATTCAGACTATTGTCCTCGTCTCTATTGTTATCTGCACAACGTTTCGGTCGATGTGCTCCCCGGCCTTTTTTGATTACGACAAGAATGTTTCTGAGTTCGAAGAGAAGGTTGCCGAGTTAGAAGAAAAGGTTTCTAAGTTCGAGAAGGTTCTGGAGTTAGACAAGAAACAGCCGAAGAAGGCCGGAGATCACATTGGCTAAAACGTTGTGTATATAAAAATAAAGATGAGGACAATAGTCCGAATAATCCAAATAATACAAAATCCTTTCAATTCCTTTTCTAAAAACAAAACTTTTTTTCTTAATCATGAGGGGAAAGTTTAATAGAAAGAAAGTCAGAGGTATAAGGTTGGCTGGTTGGTGAGATTTTAAATCATGTCAACTCTTGTGGGGTTATTTTATGCCAAAGACGTTTTGATTTTGTAGATTTTTGGGTTCTTTTTTTTTATCGGGAAGCAACACCTAATTTATAAGAATAACCGTAAGTTCTTCAGTATACAAGCTGAAAAATATGTCATTCGAAAGAAATGTTTACATACCTACTTTTTTCTAAGTCTCACATTGTTGACAGGGCTCAGAATACACAGACTGTATCCCCCCCAGAAGAATGGTAAGATCCCTTCCCCCTAAAGAGGGTGTTGTTTGTTTGGTTAGTTGGTTGGATTTTACGGCATGTCAACCCTTGTTGGGTTATTTTATGCCAAAGACGTTTTGATTATTCATTCTTGATGAGCATTTAAAGATTTTAAATTCAAACTCAATTTCTAAACAATTTTTAAAATTCTTTTCTTTCTGTTTAACTCATAGATTAATATAATTAAATATTTTATTGAACTAGAAAGAAATTAAATTAAATAAGATCACACTTATTTTAATTTTATTCTTATTACCTCGATATAAAATTATAGATAGGATTGCTTTAAATACATTTGAGAATATAACAATAATATTAGAAATCAATAGCACCAAATAATTATTTATTAAACACGGTTATATAAAACCATTATGCAAAAACCTTCTTTTCTTGTTGAATAGATGCTGTTAGCTGGTTTATTGGATTTTACGGTATACCAACCCTTGTTGGGTTATTTTATGCCAAAGACGTTTTGTTTTATTTATTCTTGATGGGTACACATTTTTAAAAACTTTTTAAACCCATTTTAAAACTCTCTTTTTTTTCATTTAACCCATAGATGGGATCCTAACAGGTACTACCACTCCGTGTCAGAGTGGACCTGGGAGTAATGGAGATGAAGGAGTATATCAGACTTTGGTTAAATAGTACCCCAACTGTTCTTCTATAAGGATGGATGTGTTATTAAATAACCCACAAAGGATGATGTGCAATTATAAAAAGAGACCAAATTAAGCTTAGGCATTTTTAGCATTCAATTTTTTAAACATAATTTTTTTCTATTGTACCCATAGCGTAACGGGTAATACCACTTCGGTCAGAGTGGAGCTGGGAGTAATTGTTGAGATTTTTCCAATATAAGGTGTGTGTTAAAAGCCCACTCCTACCTATAGACTCGGCCAGAACTATATATCTCTTAGCCAGTACTCTGTTGCTGATACAATACTTAAACCGACAGTACTGGCCATAACTACTTTGAACCTTCGTGGACGACGGACATAGGATTAAATCACTGGACCTTTAACAATACGCTGGATAGGATGTATACGCAGGGCAGGACTAATTCGCTTACCAAAGGATTCCATAATTCAGGACTTACTTTAAGCTCTTTTCAATTGGCCAAGGATGGCATTTAAAAACTTTACAGGTTATGGGCCCAGAGACTTTTTGGTAATGGATGTTTTACACTCCCCAGAACTCCAGAATTGGACGTTCGCCATCAGATAAAGATTAACGTCAGATAGAGTTGAACGTCATTCCCAGGACATTAAGACCCTCAGCTGGCAAACTTCAGAGATGAGAGGTAATAGGATTTTTAAAAAAGCATTGATGATCAAGTCAAAAATATAAATATAATGGTAGGATGTCGGGAGTAAAAGAAAGAAAAACCAGAGAGAAGAGATGAAGAATTTGAGACTGAAGTAAAAAGAAATGAAGGAAGTAAGAATGCATTTGCCAAACTCTCCGCAATTGTCTTTAACTAATCAATTTCTTGATTAATTCATTACAATATACCCTGATGATCCTTCTTGGTGAATCGTGTGGGTTATCTATATATACCTTTCTATTATATAATACATATATATAATATATTTAAAGGAAAACTTTAAATTTAAGCTTACTCCATTAAATAAATTGAACTTGTGTCACATTTTACTCATGAGATGCGTTTGGTATATATATAATATATATATATATATATATATATATATATATATATAACCAACTCATCTCATGGACACAATGTGATAGAAGTTCAATTTCTTATATATATATATATATATATATATATATATATATATATATATATATATATATATATATAATGTGTGGGGGGGAAGCATTCTTTCATTTATGCATGTAGAATTAAACAAAAGACACATCTCCTGTTTAACAATTTTATTTGTGATTTTTTCAAGTTTTCTGGCCAACTTTTTAATATTTGGGTGGAATTCGTGGATTAGTCGACCAAAGTTCATGTCCCGAGTACTTTCGGAACTTCGAAGTGCCGTCATCAGGGGTGATGTGTTCCAGATTTTCAAATTATATTAATGGATGTGGAGGCTGGAAGGAGGAGAATTGATGGGAAATTGATGCAGTACACACATTTTAAAATGCGTATAGCACCTAAAGAAAAAAGAAAAAAATGAAGGAAGGAAGAACGAAAGAAAGAAAGAAAGAAAGAAAGAAAGAAAGAAAGAAAGAAAGAAAGTAGAGTAATGAAAATAAATATGAAAGAAATAAAGAATAAAATAGAAAATGGAATATGGTAAGAATGAAAATCCTAAAGGGTTTAACAAAAGAAAGGAGGAAAGAAAGAAAGAAAGTAAGAAAGAAGAAAAAAGAAAGAAAGTAGAACGAAAAATATGAAGAAAGGAATAACGAAAGAAAGAAAGAAAGAAAGAAAGTAAAGTAAAAAAAAAAAACAAAGACGAAGAAAATAAAGAATAAAATAGAACATGGAATATGGAAAGATTAAAATACTAAAGGTTTAAGAAAAGAAAGAAAGAAAAAAGAAAAAAAGAAAGAAAGAAGAACGAAAAATATGAAGAAAGGAATAATAAAAGAAAGTAGTAATACAGAATAAAGACGATTGAATTAAAAAGATAACAGAGAAGGGAGAATATGGTAAAAATGAATATAATCGAAGAAAGATTAAAAGAAGAAAAAGAAAAAGAAGAAGAAAAAGTAAAGAAATGATTGTCAGTGAATCTTCGAGACTTAAAGGATTACAGGTCTTTCTTATTCGGAAGAGATTATGGCGGGAAAACTGGCTTTTCAGCTGGACTTTTAAAAATGATGAATCAATATGATCCGATTAACTTTTAGGGATGCGCTTTTACCCTACTTTCATTTAGACTAACGCTTTTTTTTCATATATATATATATATATATATATAATATATATATATATTATTATATATATATATGAGTGTGTGTCTTCAAAAATAGAAGAACAGCTGTCACTTTTGTCTCAAAAATAAGTCTGCTCATCTTGACCTTTACCACACACACACACACACACATATATATATATATATATATATATATATACATATATATAAATGTAAAAAAATATATCTATCTCTCTCTTTCTCTCTTTCTCTCTCTCTTCTCTCTCTCTCTCTATATATATATATATATATATATATATATAATGTAAAAAGATATATCTATCTCTCTCTCTTTCTCTTTCTCTCTCTCTCTTTCTTCTCTCTCTCTCTATATATAATATATAAATGTAAAAAGATATATAAATATATATTTCTCTCTTTCTCCCTCTCTCTCTCTCTTTTCGCTTTCTCTCTCTCTCTTTCTCTCTCTCTCTTCTCTATATATATATATATAAATAAATGTACAAGATATATCTATCTGTCTCTCTCTCTCCCCCTCTCTCCCCTCTCTCTCTTTCTCTCTCTCTTCTTTCTCTCTCTCTCTCTCTCTTTCTCTCTCTCTCTCTATATATATATATATATATATAAATGTAAAAAGATATCTCTCTCTCTCTCTCTTCTCTCTCCCCCTCTCTCTCTTTCTCTCTCTCTCGCTCTCTCTCTCTCTCTCTCTATATATATATATATATATATATATATGTGTGTGTGTGTGTGTGTGTGTGTGTGCGTGTGTATGTGTGTGTGAAGATATATGAAAGTAAAAAATATAAATGAGAGAGCTTATGTCTTCAGAAATAGAAGCACAGCTGTGTCTTTTTCGAGTTAAGAATAATTCTGTTAATCGCCCCACCGATAGAATTTTCGGTGAGAAAAGATGCTAATTTGGGTTTATTAATCATATGTAAAAAAAGGAAAGGTCAAAAGTTAATGGACGATTTGACCCCGGGGTCAAAATGAGTACAATGAAGTAACATTTTTGAGTGACAGTGAAGTAATGGGTCAAATACTTCAGGAAATTTTGTGAAAATAAAAGGCAATGTCCGGTTTGTGGTAGGGGCTGCGGCCCATTTGCTGTTTGTTGGGTTATGTTTCGGTCCACAGATCATTGGTAATATTTGATAGAAAGCATCGCGATCATGCTAAAAGCAGCCACACACACACACACACACACACACACACACACTCACATACACTCACATACACACACGCACACACACACAAACACACACTCATATATATATATGTGTGTGTGTGTGTGTTATTTGTCTAATGCTAACAGTTTTATTGAATCCAGCGAAATAAACACATGCCCCACCCGCAGCCAGTGACCTCTTGTCACATCCTACCCGTAGCTAATGTGTGTGTGTGTATGTGGGTGTAGGTGTGTCTGTAGATGTGTGTGTGTGTGTGTGTGTGTGTAGATGTGTGTGTGTGTGTGTGTGTGTGTTGTGGTTATTTGACTATGCTAACCAGTTTTATTGAATCCAGCGAAATAAACACATGCTCCATCCGCAGCCATTGACCTTGTGTCATATCCTACCCGTAGCTAATGTATGTGTGTATATGTGTATGTGTGTGTGTGTATGTGTGGTGTGTGTGTGTTATTTGACTAATGCTAACCAGTTTTATTAAATATAGCGAAATAAGAAACAAAAACAATTGGTCCACCCGCAGCCAGTGACCTTGTGTCACATCCTGTCCGTAGCTAATGTGGTTGTGTGTGTGTAGGTGTGTGTGTGAGTGTAGATGTGTGTGTGTGTGTGTGTGTGTTATTTTCTAATGCTAACCAGTTTTATTAAATATAGCGAAATAAGAAACAAAAAATTGGTCCACCCGCAGCCAGTGACCTTGTGTCACATCCTGTCCGTAGCTAATGTGTGTGTGTGGTGTAGGTGTGTGTGTGAGTGTAGATGTGTGTGTGTGTGTATTTTCTAATGCTAACCAGTTTTATTGAATTCAGCGAAATAAACACATCCCCCCCGCAGCCATTGACCTTGTGTCACATCCTACCCGTTGCGAACATGTTGGGTAAATATCAACAACATCCGTATCTTTTTTTTTTTAAATCGAAATTCCCGCCAAGAAACATTGGCAATGTTTACAAAACAGGAAAACTCGTTTTTTCTTTCGCCGGCTTTTAAGACGCGTAATGCAATTCTCTTGTCTCTCATTTTTTTTTTTTGCATCGATCATTCAGCTTCATCTTTTGATCGAAATAATATTCGCAGTTCTGCGTTGCATTTTTGCAATTGATCGGTAAATTGTGTAGACAACCATCAGATATTACATGCGCAATAGCAATGTTTTGTTGAATGTTGATCGAAGCGAGTGCAGTATCAGGTAGTCCACAGTTGATAATAGTCGTATGATCGATAGAAGAAACAAAAACACATACAGGGTGACCAAAAAAAACAGAACCCAAATAAATGTCATCGAATCTTATCAATGTCTATAAAATTAGTATTATTTGGATTATTCGGAATATTGTCTCCATTTTCATTGTTATCTGTACAACGTTTCGGCCGATGTGCCATCCGGCCTTCTTCAGGCATTTCTTGTCGGACTCAGGAACCTTCTCGGACTCGGGAACTATCTCGGACTCGGACCAGCTTCCTTTTGATGTATGATACATGTTCCTGTGTTGGTAATTATACCTGTGCTAAACAAAATGGCATTATTTTTTAACTCACCTATGTGGAAAAGTAGGACTGTATCACAGAGGACCAGGCTTCATTTTGAGTATGATACATGTTCCTGTTTGGTAATTATACCTGTGCTAAACAAATGGCATTACTTTTTACTACCTATGTGAGAAGTAGGGTGTGATCAACAGAGGACCAGGCTCATTTTTGATGTATAATACATGTTCCTTGTTGGTAATTATACCTATTCCAAACAAATCTCATTACTTTTTTGACTCACACCCGTATATATATATATATATATATATATATATATAATATATCATATAAATCTTGGAAGTAAATCCTTGCGGTAATAAAAACACCGACGGATAATTTTTAGTAAAATTATGCTTCAAAACTTCAGCTGGGAAGAAAAAATTAAAAAGAGTCAGATTCTACCCTGATGATCTACTCAGTGAACTATTAGTAGGTATAATTGACTCATTACGTAAACATTAACACACACACACACACACACACACACACACAACACACACACAAATTATATATATATATATTATATATATAATATATATATATATATAGAGAGAGAGAGAGATGAGAGAAGAGAGAGTGAGAGAGAGAGAGAGAAAGAGAAAGAGAGAAAGATGGAAAGAGAATATAAAAGTCATTGGTTGACCCGTGACATTTTATATTTTTTGATGCTCCGTTGCTATCAGGATATCTTTCTTTCAACGGAAAAATACGAGATTCACGCAACGACCGAGATTATGATTTTTTTCGAAGAGATAAATTAACATACAACAAAAAATGATCTTC
>CM042176.1:57449561-57462061 GCA_023376005.1 Doryteuthis pealeii
TATAGATAAAATAAGTACTCTAACAGTATCCATTAATTGTTTTTATATATATATATTTAATGTGGAGGCCTTGGAAGGAGAGGAATTGGGTGAGCAAAGGTGTTATAAGGCAATTTTAAAATGTGTGTAATGTGTAATGTATTTTATATTTTATTTATTTTAATTAATTATATATATATATATTATATATTATATATATAAACTAGACTTGATTGTTTCTTGGATAAAGCCTTATTTCCAGAACCAGTCCATGATTTCCCCTCGGGTAATATGCCAACATTCGGAGCGACAATAGTGTCTGCGCTCCTCAAAGGTCAGGTCGCATCTGAAACTAATTCCCATGCGTCTGTAATGGCGCGTCTTTAAGGGGGTCAAGCAAAAGGGTTACTAGCCACCAATAACTGTCGAGTAATTTTCCACCGGACCCCGTTATTCTAAGTCTAACGGACCCTATTCAAAATATACTAACTACAAGTACGCACATAATCTATAAGCAGCTCTCAAATTATGCAACAATGGGATTTTATTTTTGTATGTCCATTTCTCTATTCAAATACAGCTGACGGGAAATTATGAGAAAGAAAATCTTCTTACAAAGGTGTTAACAATGGAAATGGCGGACTTAATACATTAATCCCATAGATTATCTGGGAGATTAACATCTCCGGAAATTATGGTGAGACGTGGGCGGGGGTGGGGGACATTATTGGCGGAAGCTTTCCTCTTAGCACAACGTACAACACCTGGTCGGACAACCATGAGAATACTTAAATACCAACAATAAGGAGACTTTCTTGTGCTTCACGACACGTGCGTGCAAGATGGCCGCTAACTCTACAAAAGGGGGTGATCAGCCCATTTGAACAGCCTTATTTTTCATCATGCTCTGCGTATTGACCAACTCCTCCACACGAGCAGGATGTGACACAAGATAAATTTCTTAAGCGGTGTTCAACAGGTTCGAATTCAGTTTTCCTTCTCCTAGACCGGTTGCCTAACCAAGGTTAAAGTGTCCAGTCTGCCCTACTATTTATTCATAGCTGGAGGGAGAGTTGGATTCATATCTTTCCCAAAAGTATTAGCGCTAAGTGAAATGCAATTACCACATCCAGGATTTGAACACGGGGCGACGAGTCCATTTCCCATGACTTTAACCATTACACCACGCGCTTCCCATCATGCTGTGCGTATAACCACCCACATCATTAGGCCTATGGGAGGGTGGAGTCAATTTAGTCATCATTGACTACTCGATCATATGCCATGTAATGTTCGGTTACAAGGTACTGGCGAACTTCGAGTGATTTTACGCTATATATATATATATATATATATATATATATATATATAAATGAAAAGACTTACCGGTGAATTTGGTCACGATGGTTAGTAAGCGTAGAATTCAGAGGGGTAAGTCAGCGATATAACAAATACAAAGTGCTCAATACTAAGTAGAGCAAATTTATGATCAAATGGGTACAAGAGATAACCTACTCGAGTTTCACCATAAGGATCTTCAGGGTTAGATCCACTGAATTAATCGAGACACCGATTAATAGCAGTCGACTGCTATTAATTGGTGGATTAATTCAGTGGATTTAACCGCGAAGATCCTTATGGTGAGACTCAAGTAGGTTATCTCTTGTACCCATTTTATATATATATATATATATATATATATATATATATATATATTATATCAAAGTTTGAGGACCACACAGATGATAAACTGACAGTTACCAAGCGCCATTGTCTCTATATCTACGCTGCTTTAACTTAGACATATATGCGCTCATTATTTATAATATACCAAATAATATTATCCACATAATATATATAAATTATATATATATTATATATATATATATATATAATTGAAGATTTCATATCCGGTTCTTATTGCTATGATTTTTCATCCGAGGATAAATAAAAAAGAAAAACAAATCTACATTTTTGTCAAGTCCAATAGGTGCAGTGAAAATTTTCAATGTTTCGCTTATTTTATTTTAAAGTACTGCAATCTCTCTCTCTCTCTCTCTCTCTCTCTCTCCTCTCTCTCTCTCTCTCTCTCTCTCTCTCTCTCTCACTCAGAGCTTTTCTTTGCATTCCACAGTAAAAGTATCTTTTTGTACTCTAATTCTCACTCTATTTCTCTCTCTCTCTCTTTCTCTGCGTCTGTCTGTCTCTCTGTCTGTCTGTCTGTCTCTCTCTTTGTTATAAACACTTTTCACGTGTTTAATGTCTCTCTCTCTCTTTGAAGGCTTGTCTTTGCATTCTACAGTAAAATTATGTACTCTACTTCTCTTTCTCTCTTTCTTTCTCTTTCTCTCACTTACTCTGCCCCACTCACCCTCTCTCTCTCTCTCTCTCTCTCTCTCTCACACAACACACACACACAGACACTTTATATATATATATATATATATATATATATATATAATACGTCCACACACATACATCCCACACACTCACACATTCCCAAATTTTTAACCGACTCCATTCTCTCTCCGTCCCTCTTTGTCTGTCTGTCTGTCTGTCTGTCTCTCTCTCTCTCTCAAGGCTTCTCTTTGCGTTCAACAGTAAAATTATCTTTTGTACTCTAATTCTCTCTCTCTTCCCCCCTCTCTCTCCCCCCTCTCTCTCTCTGTATACATATATATTCATTAGTTTTGTCTGTTTTCTTCTTTATTTTCTCGCGCTGATAATTTAACAATGTTATTTCTTTATTAAATTTTCAGCGCGAGAAATTCTCGCTCCAAACCGGAAATGGCGCTGAATGAAATACAAATAAAATGGAACGCTACTATTTCGCGCCAATTTTACTTTTATAGTCGGACATCAAACGCGCGAAAAGTGTTTCGAACATTTAATTCTTCTTGCAGAATAAGTGAACGAATGAGTTTATCGACAGAGGTGAACTTAAAGACGAAATGTTCAATTTATTTCGACGAATCATGTTTGTTCGATGCCATGGGATTTTATAACTGGTTTTAAAATTCTCGTTGACTCTATCACAACGGCGAATGGATATAGACTTATGAGGAAGAATGAATAAAGAAAAGAAAGAATAGAATGGATAATAAAAGATGAATTTAATCAATATCACTTACACATGTGTTTCGGTCAGTTTATCTGTGTGAAAATATTTCGCACACAGAGAAGATTCGACCTTCATCAAAGTGAAATTTTATTTTGAAATTATTCTGTGTGCAAAATATTTTCACACAGAGAAGATTCGACATTCATCAGAGTGAAATTTTATTTTGAAATACTTCTCTGTGTGCGAAATATTTTCACACAGATGAACTGACCGAAACACATGTGTAAGTGATATTGATTAAATTCATATTTTATTATCCATTCTATTCTTTCTTTTCTTTATTTATTCTTCCTCATATTGTCGGATTCATTTCCAATTTCCATTTTTACATATAGACTTATACGAATAGATGTCGATTCTACTAGGCACATATATGTATATATTTATAAAAGGATATATACCTTGTTTAGAATATAAATTTATTTCAGCATATTGTCTCTTCAGTTCGATTTTTGTTGTTGCTGTTTTTTTTATACTTCACCGTTTGTGTATGAAGTATCAAAAATAAATTAAAAAAACTACAAAAGAAGAATACTATTGAAGAGACAATATGTCAAAATGAATTTATATTGTAAACAATGTAATCTTCATACAATGACTGCTATTTACACAGTAGCATTGCAACCAACAAAGCCTTCATCAGATGATGACTCTGGGTTCAGGCATGGTTTCGGGGCCGAAGCATCATTACCACTAACCCAGAGTACCCCAACAGTATCTCAAGATATCACAAGACTTTATCGGTTTGATGTCATATTGTAGGATTTCCATATCCACGCTGATGAAAACTTTCTTTTGATTAACAGATCAAATGAAAATATCAGGACGCTGGGCCGTTAACGTTATTTCAGTTGGAAAAACGAGTTGATGTTCCAAGTCACATGCAATGCGTCAGTCCGTGGAGCCATCAAACAGTGAGGAAATGTGCCTATTTTTACGCGAAAATTTCGAAATGTTTCCTTCTTTAACAAAATGTACTGCTTTGTTGATGTTATTAACAGCTTTATTTGCAGTCTCACGAGATATCTTCGACGCCTCCGCAACAATCTCGACGACTTCATTGTGCCTCCACTAGTAGATTCTTAGAGTAACACTTGATATCATCCATTTATATATATATATATAATATATATATATATATATATATATATATATATATTATACAGGTTGTCCCAGAAGTCACGCACCATATTTTTTTCACATTTTATTGGATATGGGTGAGAAATTAACAATACAAGAAAGATTTAAATTGTTTTTTTATGTTTAGAAGAGATGAGGCTACATACCGCTCTGTAGCTGAAGAATTCAACTACACTCATCCCGATCGAGAAAAACCAATGAACCATACCACTGTCTGCCATTTGATAAAACGTTTCCAAGAAATGTGGTCGACAAAAGTGTGCAACTGATGAAGCAAGATCAACTATTGTTTTGGCAAATGTTGCTAGAATCCCCGTGAAATCAGTAAGGAAAATAAGCCAGGAGGTTACGATTAGCAAATCATCAGTACATCGTATTCTTAAGACACAGAAATTTCATCCGTACAAAGTGCATCTTGTACAAGCTCTACATAAAGAGAATTGATGTATGTATCAATAGAGAGGGTGAACGATTTGAGCATCCATTATGATTATGATGAATAAAATTGATATTCATATGTCTTTTTTATACTTTTTATATGTATTTTCATACATGGTGCGTGACTTCTGTTAAACGCTATATATAGGATTTTATAATGAAGGAGGTGAGATAATAATTTTTAGGTTTTAAACTGTTCTACTGGACAGCATTTTTGACACTTTCTTGGACAAGAAAAATCTTTTATAATTTATATTTTAATATAAATTATCCTGAATATGTCTTTACTATAGACAATTTTGATTAGCTCCTTTTCTCCCATTTACATTTCGTTTTTTGTTTGTTTTGTTTTGTTTCTCCCATTTACATTTCGTAGTTTGTTTTTTTTTTTCGTGGTAACCCGGCATTAGAAAGACTCGAGTACCAATCACTTTGTTTGCTTGCCAAACAATAATTTTACTATCGCTATTGAAATCAGAATTACGCCCTGCTACAATAACATTCTTCCCTTCTTGGTCAGGCCAAGAACTTTTTAGAGCGCCTTTGTACATATACAAATCTCATATTGTGTTTTATATTAAAAAAATATATAATAGATTCTACGTGTCTATTATCCTTTTTGTTCCTTTTTTTTTTTTTTTTTTCTAGTTCGTCCTTTTTCTGCAAAACTTTTAATTTCGTTCTATTCAACCGTCATAATGATTTCGATTCTTTTTACCTAAACTGGGTTTTCCAATTCTCCATTTAACCAGCACATTCGTCGACTTTTCATCCAATCATAGTCAGCCACGTCATCACCCAGAACGCAGCTTTTCACTTTGTTCAGATCGACAAAATCGACAGCGTAAAAATCCATCAGCCAAATTCAAAGAAAATCTTTTCTTTTTTTTTCACATTGTCTTTTTCTTTTCTTTTGTCTCTTGTCATACGTGACGTTAAAGACGTTTTCTTAATTGTCAACTCACTCTCATTGAAAGACAACATTCATTTCGACGTTTCGATTAGAGCAATTAGGGACTTCGTCATCCGGTTGGCCATTAAAGCTATTTTATTCTGTCCACCATTAAAGATCTTTTTAAATTCTATCAAATTGCATTTTGTCAGATGTGTCAGTCATGTGAACACTAATTGTTCATATTGTCATTTAGCGCCGTTAACCCTGGGTCTACACGATCACAAATATATATATAATTTGGCCGTTTCATCTCCTATTTGCTAAAGATATTTGGATAGTGTTGTGTGGTTAAAGTTTTTCTGTTAGTAAAGCTGAACACACACACACACACACACACACACACACACACATATATATATATATATATATATATATATATATATATATATGTAGTATATTAAGAAAATTGAAAAAACACAGGTTTAAAGAAAATGAGTGGTAAGTTTATTATCCGACGCTGCAGTGTTTCGATCAATTAATTAGAAACTACAGCGTCGGCTAATAATCTTGTAAGGTTCAAGGTTAATTAATGAACATACAATTCCGATACGTTGTGAGACAAAACATTTAATATATATAACAGCACATGGAAACGATAAGATACATAATGTACAGGAGAATAGAACATGTAAATACATATACAATATTTAGGTATAAACAAGATACCCAAATGTTTATTTTTTCAATTTTCTTAAAATACTACATACCGTCGGATTACTTTTAATTCTTCACACACACACACACACACACACACACACACACACACATATATATATATATATATATATATATATATATATATATATGTGCTCCAACTCTTGGTTGGTTGAGGTTTCTTGAGAAAATTTAGCTAACGGTCATGAAATTAAATTTAAATAGCAAGGCTCTCCTATAAAACGGACGCGAACTCTGTAGAGTGAGACATCATATTGAAATTTAGCGCCGTTAACCCTGTGTCTAAACTATCATGAGAATATATATATATATACATTCATATATATATATATATATATATATATATATATTATATATATATATATATATATATATATATATATATATAATATATATATATATATATATATATAGAGAGAGAGAGAGAGAGAGAGAGAGAGAGAATGCAATGAACACACACGTGAAATCGACTGCTATTAATCGGTTTCTCGATTAATTCCGTGGATTTAACCCTGAAGATCCTTATGGTGAAACTCGAGAAGGTTATCTCTTGTATCCATTTATAATAGATATATATATATATATATATATATATATATATATATATATATATATAGTTGTAGAAAATTTTTTTTATTTCTACCACGGTTTCGGTGGTCAATGTATACTCTCCTCTGGAGAACTAAAAACTAATTGTTCGTATTGTATTTTAGCACAGTTAACCCTTTGTCCACACTACCATAACAATATATATATATATATATATATATATATATATATATATATCGAGCTAATCATTTTATTTTTTCCTAAATACATTAGACAAAAGATGATTGTCAGATTTAAAAGTATTATCAAAATCAACCGGATATTTTAATTACTCATTTATTTTAATTGAACCGGTGACATGCGTTTCCTTCGTATTAATTGTACAGCCCTTTCTTGGGTCTCAAAAAAATGAAAACTCTCATTTAATAAACAAACTAATTATGCAACAAATGATACTGCATTTTCATTTTCAATTTTTCTACCTGGTCGATTTTAAGAGCAGGGAAAAATATTTCCCCAAAATATTTCGGTGAGGAAAACTAAATACCAAGGTCGCTTCAACCTAAACATCATAGTGATTACTGCTGGTTCCCACAGCGGGGGAACACCACCTCCCACAAGCTCTAATGTAAAGCTTTCAAAAACTTTTGAATTCTATTGACTAATGCTCAAATCTAATATAATGTGGGAACATGTTTTAATATTTGATATTAGAATGTGTTGAGAATGTGGAATTTTTTTAAAACTGATACAATATGATCAAAATGATGTGAATATAAGAATGTGATGTAAAAAAAAAAGTATTCATGTTTGCTTTTTAGTCTGACAATATACCATACATATATGGTTGTGACCTTGTGTTAGATCCTACCCGTGTCATATCCTACCCGTGGTGAACGGGATGGGTAGATACCTATCATAAATATAACATGCGGCGTAACATTGTGTACAACTTGGAAATGTGATAATCAAATCATGACTTTCATTTGAATTCAGTTAAAGAAAAAATGCCAAAAGCCAAAATGAATGTTTGGGCTTCTAAGGCTTATGGCACACACACACACACACACACACACACACACACGCAAAGAAAACAACATACACACACCACACACACACACACACACACACACACACACACATATATATATATATATATATATTCTCATACAAGGATTTTTATTAATCCCTATAGGTGCAATTTCTAATCCTTGTATGAGTATGTTTGCACCTACAAGTGCATAACAAGCACCACCACACCATTCCAACGTACCGGACAAGCAGCCACAAGACCACTACTACAATTCACGGTCAGGAAGAAGGGACGTGACTGTCCTGAAAATTCACCACTCGTCTAAATAAAAGAAACTCAAAAATACTACCGAGTTTTCTGATATTTATTCCTTAACTAACAAATTATGGTAACAACATTAGCATAATATAGTACGTAAATGCTTCACACCTATGCCCAAACCCGGTATATGTATTTCCAACAACGGATACAGATACTAAAATACATCTCAAATTGAGTAAAACGTATTAATCTCATAAATTAAGATGCCACAGTAATTAAAATTGATCTAAATAATAAAAAACATAATTCATTACATTCTATTTTATTATGTTTTTTATACACTAAAGTTCTATTTTTTTAATAAAAAAAGTAACAAAAATAGCGTTTTAGGAAGAGGTGCTGGGACAGATTAATGGCATTTCAGTTTATTTCATCGGGAAAATTGATTTGATATACGAGGTAACTGAATGGAACGAATTAATCTCGTAACTCAAGGTACTACTTCGGATCTGTGAGTAAAGTAGAACAAAATGAGTTATTAAAATGTATTCAACCAACACAAAATGAGTTTGAAAAAAATTGAGTACCCATCAAGAATGTATAGACCAAAACGTCTTCGGCATAAAATAACCTAATTGTTTGAAATGCCGTTAAATCCAACCAAATAACCATCAAAATTGGCCGAAAATTATAACTGAGAAATAACGACTGACTTCAAGTTTTTCAAATTCAGAGTTTTTCCTTCTCGAAGACTAGTTACCTCTCGGCCGTAATATTTTACTCATAACTGGAAGGAGAATATATGGATTCATACCTTTCCCAAGGATATTAGCGGTATGTGAAATGCAAACAGTCTTGTCTAGGATTTGAACTCGGGTCGACGAGTCCATTTCCCACGACTCTAACCAATATGTCACGCGCCTCCAGCATGAAATAACCCAATAAGGGTTGACATGCCGTAAAATCCAACCAACTTTTGATGTAAATTTTGAAGTTACAAAACAGGGAAAAAATCCCCAAATTTATCTTGTCTCGGATTTGAACTCTGGTTGACGAGTCCATTTCCCACGACTCTTACCAATATGCCACGCGCCTCCGGCATAAAATAATTCAAAAAGGGTTGACATGCCGTAAAATCCAACAAACTTTTGAGGAAACTTATGAAATTACAAACAGGGAGAGAAATCCCAAAAATGTTTTTTGTCTTTTTTTGTCGAAAAAGTTTTGGGGAAACAAAATGGCTTCTCTCGTATCAAATTTGATTTATGACATCTCATCTTAGCTGTGAGAATCTCAACAAATGAACAGGTGAATTCTTTTTTTTTTTTTAAACAAGGAATCTGGAAGGAATATCATGTTTAGTACATTCGGCGTGTGAATGAAAAAACACAATGAGAAGGAAGGAAATTTATTTTTCTTAACAAAGAAATACTTCTCTTTTTAATTTATATTTATTTCATTTGCGTACGAATGATTTTTTTAAAAAAAAGTAAATGACCATAAAAAGTGTCATGATGTAATAGGAGAAAAGAATTCGTTACCCGCGGCCATGTGAATGTGAAACGGTTCTCTAGTTACAAAGGAGCATTTGTTTTACCGGAAGTAGACTCGTTTTTGATGAATGAGGTTTGGCGGGAAAAAAAATAAAAATAGACAGAATAATAAATGATTATGATGTGCTTTTTTTTCAATTCTAGGAAATGAAAAAAAAAAAACCTTCTATTCTCTGAATTTTTAGATGAGGCTGGATTATTTGGATTATTCGGACTATTGTCCTCGTCTTTATTGTTATCTACACTATTTCTCTGAATTTTGATGAGATGAGGCTTGATAATTAGTATAATTTGGATTATTATTCGGACTATTGTCCTCGTCTTTATTGTTATCTACACTATTTCTCTGAATTTTTGAAATGAGGCTTGATAATTTGTATTATTTGGATTATTCAGACTATTGTCCTCATCTTTATTGTTATCTACACTATTTCTCGGAATTTTTTGAATGGATAGATAACTTGGATTATTTGGATTATTCGGACTATTGTCCTCATCTTTTATCTACATATTTCTCTGAATTTTTTAGATGAGTCTGACAAGTTGTATAGTTTGGATTATTCGGGCTTGATCTCGTCTTTATTGTTATCTGCACAAACGTTTCGGTCGATGTGCTCCCCGGCCTTTTTGATCACGACAAGAAGGTTGCCGAGTTCGAAGAGAAGGTTGCCGAGTTAGAAGAAAATCTTTCTGAGTTCGAGAAGGTTTCCCGAGTTACACAAGAAACAACCGAAGAAGGCCGGAGATGACATCGGCTAAAACGTTGTGTATATAAAAATAAAGATGAGGACAATAGTCCGAATAATCCAAATAATACAAAATCCTTTCAATTCCTTTTCTAAAAACAAAACTTTTTTTCTTAATCATGAGGGGAAAGTTTAATAGAAAGAAAGTCAGAGGTATAAGGTTGGCTGGTTGGTGAGATTTTAATCATGTCAGCCCTTGTTGGGTTATTTTATGCCAAAGACGTTTTGATTATTCATTCTTGATGAGCATTTAAAAAAAAATTTAAATTCAAACTCCTTCAATCTAAACAATTTTCTAAACTCTTCTTTCGTTTAACCCATAGATTAATATAAATTAAATATTATATTGAACTACGAAAGAAATTTAATTAAATAAGATCACACCTTATTTTAATTTATTCATTACCTTCGATATATAAAATTTAGATAGGATTGCTTTTAAATTACATGAGAATATAACAATAATATTAGAAATCAATAGCACCAAATAATTATTTATTAACACGATTATATATTAAAACCATTATTGCCAAAACCTTTCTTTTCTTGTGAATAGATGCTGTAGCTGGTTGATTGGATTTTACGGTTTTAACCAATCGTTGTTGGGTTATTATGCCCAAAGGCGTTTTGTTTTATTTATTCTTGATGGGTGGCACCATTTTTAAAAAAAACTTTTTTTTTTTTTAAACCATTTAAAACTCTTTTTTTTCATAAACCCATAGATGAATCCTAACAGTACTACACTCAACGTGTCAGAGTGGACCTGGGAGTAATGGAGATGAAGGAGTATATATCAGGACTCTTTGGTTAAATAGTACCCCAACTGTTCTCTTTCTATAAGGATGGATGTGTTATATTTAAAAAAACCCACAAAGGATGATGTGCAATTAATAAAAAGAGACCAAATTAAGCTTAGGCTATTTTTTGAGCATTCAAATTTTTTTAAAACATAATTTTTTTCTAGTTGTACCCATAGCGTAACGGGTAATTACAACTTCGGTGTCAGAGTGGAGCTGGGAGTAATTGTTGAGATTTTTTCCAAAATAAGGTGTGTGGTTAAAAGCCCACTCCTACTATAGACTCGGCCAGAACAGAACTTAATATACTCTTAGGCAGTACTTCTGCTGCTGATACAATACTTTAAACCGACAGTACTGGCCATAACTACTTTTTTGCCTTTCGGGGACAACGGACATAGGAATTAAATCACTGGACCTTTACCAATACGCAGCGGCAGACTTATTCGCTTACCAAAGGATCCAGATAATTCCAGGACTTACTACTTTAAGCTCCTTTCAACTGGCCAAAGGATGACAATTTATAAAAAACTTTACAGGTTTATGGCCCCAAGAGGACTTTTGGTAATGGGATGCTTTACCCACTCCCCAGAACTCCAGAATTGGACGTTCGCCATCAGACAAAGATATTAACGTCAATAGAGTTGAAGGGTCACATTTCCCAGGACATAAGACCCTCAGCTGGGCAAAACCCTCAGAGCTGATGAGGTAATAGGATTTTTTTTTTTTTTTAAAAAAGCAATTTGATGATCAAGTTCAAAAATAATAAATATTGATGGTAGGATGTTTGTCGGGGGGACATAGTAATAAAAGAAAGAAAGAAAAACCACGAGCGAGAAGAGATGAAGAATTTGGGAGAGAGAAGCAAAAAGAGAAAATGAAGAAAGTTAAATACATATTCCCAACCCTCCGAACGAAATATCGAGTTAAATCGCAATATTACAACTTTAACTAATCATTTCTTGAATTAATTTATTACAATATACCCTGATGATCCTTCTTGGTGAATCGTGGGGGTTATCTATATATACCTTTCTATATAATATACATATATATATATATTTAAAGGAAAAAATTTTAAATTTAAGTTACTCCTTTTAAATAAATTGAACTTGTGGTCACATTTTACTATGAGATGCGTTTGGTTATATTATATATATATATATTATATATATATATAATATACCAAAACTCATCTCATGAGCACAATGTGATAGAAGTTCAATTTCTTATATTATATATTATATATAATA
>CM042176.1:57467061-57469561 GCA_023376005.1 Doryteuthis pealeii
TGGAAAAAAGAAAAGACCAGATATTCGTACCAACAAAAAAAAATCTATTGGGCTACAGTATTTGGCCAAAAGAAAAAAAACAATTTATATGTATATATATGTATATAAGATATATATTATTTATATATTTATATAACCGTAGGAGAAAGCTAATAAGTAAAAATGGCTCGATTTACAAGTAGAGCCAATAATAAAGATAATCTAATGAGTCAGATTTTAGCCCTGAAGAAGCTTTATGCGAAACTAATAGTAGGTTCGTCTGACTCATTAGATTTTAAATATATATATATATATATATATTAATATATATATAGTGGGGTAGTTATATTGTATTACTGAAGGGTGAGAAAACAGTAAAGAGAAGTGTTGAATATGGAAAGACCTGTGAATATCAATCTAATCGAAACATCTTTTTTCGAAAGAAGGAATACGATTTACACTCACGTTACATACCCCGCCCCCCCCCCCCCAAAAAAAAAAACCCCATCTTCCCCCTTTGGGGAGATAAACTTAAATTCACTTTAAAGATAATCTTATGCGTTCGACTATAAAACTACAAGTGGCTTTTTTCGTATTATTTTATTTTGATTGTTGTGCGGAATTTTGTTATTGAGAAGGTGCGAGAGTTCATTTCCACAGAATAATAATAATAATATAATAATAATAATAATAATAAGAAGAAGAAGAAGAAGAAGAGAAAAGACGAAATGAAAAAGAGGAAGAAAAAAGAAGAAGAAAAGAAAAAGAAGAAAATGAAAGAAGAAGAAGAAGAAGAAGAAGAAGAAGAGAAGAAGAATCGATTTTGATTGAAAGAAGAAAGAGAAGAACGATGGAGAAGAAAAGACCAGAAGAAGAGAAGGAACATGAAAGAAAAGAAGAAGAAGAAGAACGATGAAGAAGAAGAAAAAAGAAGAAGATGAAGAAGAGAAGAAGAAGGAAAGAAGAAGAAGAAGAAAGAAGAAAAGAAGAAGAAGAATGAAAAGAAGAAGAAGAATGAAAAGAAGAAGAAACGATGAAGAAAGAAGAAGAAGAAGAAGAAAAATGAAAGAAGAATGAACGATGGAAATAGAAGAAGAAGAAGAAGAGAAGAAGAAGAATGAAAGAAGAAGAAGAGAAGAAGAAGAAGAAGAGAAGAAGAAGAAAGAAGAAGAAGAAAAGAATGAAAGAAGATAGAAGAAGGAATGAACAGAAGAAGAACTCGATGAAAGAAGAAGAAAGAAGTAGGAAGAAGAAGAAGAAGAAGAAGAAGAAGAAAATGGAAAGAAAAGAGAAGAAGAATGAAGAAAAAAGAGAAGAAGAAGAAGAAGATATGAAAGAAGAAGAAGAAGAATGAAAGAAGAAAGAGAAGAATGAAAAAGAAAGAAGGAAAGAAGAAGAATGAAAGAAGAAGACCGATGAAAGAAGAAGAAGAGTCAAGAAGAAGAAGAAGTAAAGAAGTGAAAGAAGAAGAAGAATGAAAGAAGAAGAAGAAAGAATGAAGAAGAAGAACGATGAAAGAAAGAAGAAGAAGAAGAAAGAAGTGAAGAGAGAAGAAGAAGAAGAAGATGAAAGAAGAAGAAGAAGAATGAAGAAGAAGGAAGAAGAATAAAAGAAGAAGAACGATGAAAGAAGAGAAGAAGAGAAGAAGAAGAAGAAGAAGATGATGAAGAGAAGAAGAAGAACGATGGAAGAGAAGAAAAGAAGAACGATGAAGAAAAAGAAGAGAAGAAGAAGAGAGAGAATGAAAGAAGAAAGAAGAAGAAACATTGAAAGAAGAAGAAGAAGAAAGAAGAAACGATGAAAGAAGAAGAAAAAGAGAACGATGGAAAGAAGTAAGAAGAAGAAGGAAAGAAGAAAGAAGAAAGAAGAATGAAAGAAGAAGAAGAAGAATGGAAAGAAGAAGAACGATGAAAGAAGAGAAGAAGAGAGATGAATGAAAGAAGAGAAGAAGAAGAAGAAGAAGAAGAAGAGGAAACATGAAAGAGAAAGAAGAAAAAGAACGATGAAAGAAGAAGAAAAGAAGAACGATGAAGAAGAAGGAAGAAGAGAAGAAGAAGAAGAGAATGATGAAAGGAGAAGAAAGAAGAAGAAGAAGAAGGAGAAGAAGAAGAAGAAGAGGAAGAAGAAGAAGAATGAAAAAACCAACCTTTTTCGATATTGTTCGCATTAGATTTATCTTAGGCGTAACCTATAAAACTAGACGTGTCTTTTATTTTTCTTATTTTATTTGAATTGTTTTTATTTGCTTATTGGGAGGTTCGAACCTTGTTGTCATAAAAACCCAATAATGATTCATTTCCACAAAAGAAGAAGAAGAAGAAGAAGAGAAAAGAAACATTTTCAAAGCATTTCCCCTTTTTGATCTGAAAATCAACCGCAAAAAGAAATTGGATCTTTCCTTTTATTTACAAAGTTACAGACCTTGATCCCCCCGCCCCCCCCGTAAAATGCAGCTCACGTTTCAATTGGGGCAAAATATTAACCGGACTTTTAGCGATATTCATATTCTGCTGAATAACTC
>CM042176.1:57471420-57473920 GCA_023376005.1 Doryteuthis pealeii
GAGAGAGATGATCACTGGATTAAATCAACGATACTCCAGATAATGACAGTCGATTTCGAACGTGTGTGTCTTTGCGATAAACTGGTTGATTTTAGGTTCGCCGGTCGACGAACCGCTGTTTTGAAAATTCAAGAAATTCGAAAGGCGGTCGCAGAGCGGATGTTGCAAGGGTCGGTTTGTATGGTCAAAGGATCAAAATATAAACACATTGTTAGAGAATCCGCTTTGTGCTATTGTTTTAAAGGTTTACGACAATGATGAGGATTGTCTATATTATTATAGCATCTGTAGTGATTAAATGTGGTTCTAATAATGAATGTATAAAGTTATTTATTTTGATTAAAGCTAGTAGAATGTGTATATATGTATACACATAAGGAGGTGTGTTTACCATTTCAATGGTCTTATTATTATTGAAAAATTATATATATAATTTATTTTTGTATTTAAATTTGTATTTGTTAATTTTTTCTTTTTTCTTATATATAAAGCAAAAAAGTATGAATGCTTGTAAGGTTTTTGTGATAATATGAAATTTAAATTTCTTTTGAAGTATATGACGGAAATGATTATGTGAAGGGTATTTTATGATTTCTGACAACAAGTGTCGCTAAATAAGGGGATATATTAAAAGAACCCTTGTCCCAACAAATTTAAATTTCACATTATCACAAAAACCTTACAACCAGTCATACTTTTTTTGCTTTATATATGAGAAAAAATTAAAAAATACAAAAATACAAATTTAAACACAAAAATAAAAAATATTTTCTAAAAATTCGTCAACGGGTTAATACACACGCACACACACACATATATATATAATATATAATAGAGAGAGAGAGAGAGAGACAGAGAGAGAGAGACAGAGACAGAGAGATAGATATGTATGGATTAGTAAATATTTTCTTCCGCTAGTGGGTGTGCTGCTTGGTTGGTGGTTAGGGACTTGAGCTGGTGAAACTTTGTTCTAGTTTCGATCCCAAAGGAGATAGCCTGATAAGTCAATTCCCACTGAAGAGGCGTGATACGGCGAAACATGACTATATGTAGATAGGTATATATATATATATATATATATATATATAATTATATATCTATATATATATATATATATACATATATATATATATATATATTGTATATATATAATATATATATATTATATAGAGAGAGAGAGAGAGAGAGAGAGAGAAAGATATATATGTATATATATTTATATATATATATATATATATAATATATATATATATATATATATGAACAGACTGTGATAGATAGATAGATAGATAGATAGATAGATAGATAATTTAAAAGCCATTGAACCCACTTTGATATGATTTTCTTTTCACATCCTGCAATAAAAATGCATTAGGGAAATGTTTTTGTCGTTATTGTGACCGTCGAGATTTAAACACGAATGGAAGAATTTTGCATTGCCAAAGATAAAAAAAATTACAAAATCAAAGAACAATTCAAGGAAGCTGCACATATTTCCACAGAAATTCATAATGAGAAGTTGATACCGCCACTAAATACACCTGAAGAGGGCCGATGAGTAAACGGCTGAAACGTCATGAACAAATAACAGCGTAGGGTAAAATCAAATGAATCTACAAAAAACACACACCAAATTTAGACGGTAATATTAAATTTAGAAATGAACGCATGAATTAAATATTTACTTGATGTATTCATTTGAAAAGTTTAAATATTTAATATTAATATTCATTTGATTTTGGGATGGGCTGTTATTTACGTTCGCGAAGAAACTATCAATTTAAAATTCTTTAGTTTTCTTGAAACTCAATAAATTTGTTCTACATTTCACACAAAAAAATATGTATTATAAAAAATGCAGGATTCAAGGTTACATTTATTTGGGGCTAGATCTATCTATTGAACTAGCACAATCTGTTCATATCTATCTGTCTACCTATCTATCTATCTATCTTTCTTTCTTTCCTTCGTTCTTTCTTTCCTTCTAGCTGAATGTAAACATATAGAAATAAGGGCAAGGTTTCGTAGAACTAAAATCGTAAATAAATGTAAAAACATAACAGTCAGCACATCAAGTCAGTTGAAAGCAATGAGGCAGTAGGAGTCCTTGATAATATTACTATATATATATATATATATATATATATATATATATATATTATATATATATATATATATATATATATATATATATATATATATATATATATATATATATATATTATATATATATATATATATATATATATTATAGTTAAAATTAATGGTAAAATAAATGATGAATGAATATTATCTTATTATAATGGAGATTGTGTGTTTTTCTGTCTGTAACCGAAACTATATTACTCAATCACAATTCCCTTAATTATTTACCTCAAATTCTCCATGATTTCATTCTTTTAAACCTTCAGTTATTATTAAAAATTGTTTTACATTATTAATACTGTTGACCATATCTACGTACTATAAAACATGCAATTGTATTTATATAAACAACATA
>CM042176.1:57478920-57483920 GCA_023376005.1 Doryteuthis pealeii
AGGTCAAAATAATAGAGCTCCCAGTAAGAATCGAACACACGATTAATAATCATCAAGCCTATCTCGGATATCCTAACACTGCCCGATGTGCCTTTAAAATGAAAGAATACCTTAAATTTGTTACAAGACTGTGTATGGATCCACCCTGTGAGGATCGAACTCGCGACACAAATTAAGCGTCCCGGAAACGAACTTTAGGTTGGTTTAATTTCTTTGTTTATTGGCATATCAACCTTAGTGAGTTATTTACTGTCAATTCCATTCTTGTAGAAGAACAGTAGTGGTACTATTTAACCCATAGTTGGGTACAAGTTGAATTTAGAAAGATTAGGTTGGTTTCTTTGTTTAATGGCATATCAACCTTCGTAGGTTATTTAATGCCAAAAGCATCCTCGTAGAAAGAACAGTAGTGGTATCTGAGGGAGTTCATACCTTTCTCAAGGGTACTTTTCTGAAAGTCAATGTAATAGCGCGACAGGTGTTCGATCCCACTACGATGCCGCACTCCATTGAAATTAAAATGAAAGACTGAGGGGAAAGGGCACCCGCTGTGGATCGAACTCGCGACACAAATTAAGCGTTCTGAATACGAACTTGCTAATTATCGTACTACGGTAGGTGCACCCTGTTTGTTAATCGACGTGTTATTGTGTAGAGGGATGTACTGCATGTAACTGTGAGATGGAAAGGGGGGGGTGATGAAGATGATGACGTAGTTATGACGTCAGCATTTATTGTGGTTCTTTTACCTTTACGCGCAATTATAGTACCATTCAACTGTCGAATGCTTTTCCTGCTTTCTTGCGAAGAAAGCGAATGGGTGAGAAGAAGAAGAAGAAGAAGAAGAAGAAGAAGAAGAGAAGAATGAAAAGAGAAGAAGAATGATGAAAGAAGAAGAGAATGAATGAATGAATGAAGAAAAGAAGAAGAAGAAGAAGGAGAAGAAGAAGAATGAATGAATAGAAGAGAAGAAGAATGAATGAATAGAAGAAGAAGAAGAAGAGAAGAAGAAGAAAGAAGTGAATAGAAGAAGAAGAAGAAGAAGAAGAAGAAGAAGAGAAGAAGAAGAAGAAGAAGAAGAAGAAGAAGAAAAAATGATGAAAGAAGAAGAAGAAGAAGAAGAGAGAAGAAGAAGAAGAAGAAGAAGATTTTTGGTTCGGGTGCAGGAGCAAAGTGAAGGAATGGAGTACAGGTAGTGAGGGTGGGTGTCGCTGTGTAGAGTAGGAAAGGGGAGGGGGAGGTGGTGGTAGTAGTAGTAGTAGTGTGCAGTAGTAGACAAGTTCAGAATCCTAAAGGAGGTCACGTGATACAGCCGAGAACGTTACGGTATTTTTTTTTCGTTTTTCTAAAGCTTCTTCGAGAAAATCCGATAAGTTTAGATTGCAAAAGCCTGGCGGAGAACGAATGAACGAACGAACGAGCGACGAACTGTTTTACGCCTTAAACTATTTTTCCTTTTCTTTTTTCTTTTTCTTTTTCTCTTTTCTCTTTTTCCCGCCGTACAATCAGCTGTTCTATTTTAGTTAAGGACGGAAGAATGATTTCAGCTTGAAGTACTAGATTCATATAACTACTAGCAGACTTACCAGACACTTATAGGATCTATAAGCGCTTTGTTCATTATATGATTATATGGTTATACAATTGCAACACTAGATACCGGTTTTGGAGTAGATTCACACACACACACACACACACATACACACACACACATATATATATATATATATATATATATATATAATATACCAAGCGTGTTGGTAAATCCTTGCAGTGAGAAAAAAACCAGCAAATAGTTGGATTGTAAAAATATACTACCAAACATCAACCAGGAAGAAAAAAATGTTTGAAAAAAAGAAAGGACCAAGATATTCGTACCAACAAAAAATAATCTATTGGTACAGTATTTGGCCAAAAGAAAAAACAATTTATATGTATATAGATGTATATAAGATATATATATATATTCATATAACCGCTAGGAGAAAGCTAATATATAAAAAGTGCTCGATACCTAAGTAAAGCCAAATAACAGAGTCAGATTTTAGCCCTGAAGAGCTTTATGCGAAACTAATAGTGGGTTCGTATGACTCATTAGATTATCTTTGTTATATATACTAGCAAATATATGCACCCTCCGGGTGCAAGTATTTGAATTTTAATGTAATGAAATATGTTAAATTTGAAATACTTTTGAAACTAAATAAAAATCCAAATAAAATGATTTGAAACAGAGGGGGTATAATCGAAGAATAGAACAACTTTGAAACTAAGTCTTCCATCATTTTTCATCACTCCCTCCTTTTATTGTTGAATTTTCCTAATTTAACTATTTAGTTAAATTAGGAAGTAAAGAATAAAATTACTGTTATTTCTGTATATTAAAGGATTTCTTTTAAGATTTATCCACGAGTTTTTTGCTCATATTCTTTAAGAAAAAAACAAACAATTAGAAATCAATAATACCAAGCGCATATTTAATAAAATTAAACTTTTAATATCAATATGCAAATTAGCTTTCCTGTTCACACTGTAACCCGCTATTTTGTTGCATATATAAATACAGTTGCATGTTATTAGAATGTAGATAAAGTCAAAAGTATTAATAAGGTATAACAATTTTATCAATAACTGAGGTTTAAATAAAAATAAATTCATGGTGAATGTGACGTCAATAACTAAGGTAATTGTGACTTGAGTAGTGATTTAGTTTCGGCTTCAGACAGACAAACACACAATCTCCATTATAATAAGATATATATATATATATATATGTGTGTGTGTGTGTGTGTGTGTATGTGGTTTCCGAGCAACCGTGGACACGATTCTCACTACGCCAACTGCAGGAGGGGTGCCGGGAGAACGGATGCCACTCTACACTGCATTGACGGACCTAACGAAGGCATCCAACCTGACCACCCGAAGTGTTCGCAGTCACTGCACCAGAGATTCCAGAGATTGCCATTCAAAAATTGTGCCGCTCAACCACTCACGCAGTTGCAGATATATATAAAATTAAATACCAAAAAGTGGAAACTACGTCATCGTCTTTAGTAGATGGAAGGATGCCAACCATATATGTATATACATGTGGAGGCGCGTGGGCTAGTGGTTATAGTCGTGGAAAATAGACTCGTCGATTCGAGTTCAGTTCCTAGACGAAGTTGTTGGCATTTCACATAGCGCTAATACCCTTGGGAAATGTATGAATCCATATATTCTCCCTCCAGCTATGGGTTAAATAGTATGGCAGACTAGGCTCTTCAGCCTTGGGTAGGTAACCAGTCTAGGAGAGGGATAACTCTGAATTCAAAATTTCTGAGGTCGGTCGTTGATTGGGTTTGTGGCAACCCTTGATGCACCAATTATTTCCTATCGACTGGGCCAAAAAGTGTGGAATGGTCCAACACAAGCCTTCACCACTATAAACAAATGATTGTGTGAGTGTTCATGGTATAAACAGTCATACGTCGAAAATCGACGGGAGAGTCCATCATATATATATATATATATATATATATATATATATATATATATATATTACTAGCAAACTTTCTGTTTATAATAAAAAAATATTGCGATTTTGGATAAAATTTATATAATAATAAGAACTACTAGCAAACTTACCAGCTACTTTCAGGATTTATAAATGTTTTGTTCTTGATAGGATTATATAAATTAGATATAAAATTGCAAAACTAGATATCAGAGTAGATTCATATAATTACTAGCCGACTTACCAGCGATTTTCGGGATCTATAAACGTTTTATATATGGCAAGACGATATATAATAGAAATAAGATTGCAACACTAAATACCAATTTGGGTAGTAGACTTACCCACTCTCCTTGAATCTATAATCCACGTTACGAAATGAAAATGTCGAATAAATATGAAATCAAAACATTAAATGCTGATTTAGGACAATATTTATGGTTATTTCCTTGTTGAGTAACATATTACAGAGTGACCCAGAAAAACAGAACCCAAATTATTTATTTTCTCATTAAACTAACCCTAAACACTAACCCCCCTTAGTTGAGTAACATGATATTACAGAGTGACCCAGAAAAAACAGAACACAAATTATTTATTTTCATTAAACTAACTCTAAACCCCAACTCTAACCCTAACCCTAACCCTAACCCTATTTGAGTGACATAATATTACAGGGGGACCCAGAAAATACAGAACCCACAAATTTTGTAATAAAACTGTTAATTTTAATTTCTTTTTTTTAAGTACAACAAAGGTTAGGGTTAGGGTTAGGGTTAGGATTAGGGTTGGGGTTTAAGGTTAGTTTAATGGGAAAATAAATAATTTTTTGGGGTTCTGTTTTTTTCTGGGTCATATATTTCTCAATTAGAAAATAACCAAATTTATATAACTACAAGCAGACTCACCCACCACTTTCTGGATCTATGGACTCTTTATTTATAATAGGACAATATGTAATAAAATATAAAATTATTTTCTATAACTCTAACCTAAACAAAGGGGAACTACTCTGGACTGATACATTGTTTATTTATTTTCCAATTAAACTAACCCTAAGCGCTAACCCTAACCCTAAACCCTAACCCTAACCCCGTCTTCTTTTTCCTAGTAGATCAATAAATAAATATTCTAAATATAATTTTTTTATTTTTTATAAATAATCTATCAGTCAAGAGTGGTTCCCCTTTATTTATGTTAGACTTATAGGAAATAACCAATTATAATTTCATTACTTTTTGACTCACCTTCTTAGCTAAATTTACTCAGGATGTAAGAGTAATATAACCGGATCCCAATGATTGATGTATTTGTTGAATAACATGGCTGCTTTGGTTGTGGAACTCGCAAGGAATTTAATATTCTTCTTTTTTTTTTTCAATATTCGGTAAAAAAAAAAGAAGAAAAAAATTAAAAGAAATAAAACAAGAAATTGATTTGTTGAAATCAAGCCCGATTGAACCCGAGTAAAGTGTGAGCTAACCTGTTGTGACTTTTCGAAATT
>CM042176.1:57488920-57496420 GCA_023376005.1 Doryteuthis pealeii
TCTCTTTAATTCGTTCATTCTTTATTAATTCATTAATTCACTCTATCTCTCTCGCACACACACACACACACATACATACACCCATACATACACAAGAACATATATACACACATATACTCACACACATATACACACATATACACACACACATACACAAACAGATATACACACACACATACTCACACATATAGACACACACATACACAAACAGATATACACACTCATATACTCACACACACACACAAACACACAAACACAAACACACACACATATACCCCCACACACACATACACATACACACACTCTTTCAATTTATCTCCCTATTGCCCTACTTACCTAGATCATTTATCTCGCGTTTCTTTTCAGTTTCATTTCTCACCCCCACCTCCACCCCCATGTTCTTTTTTTTAATTTTCTTCTCTGCCCCCTGCCCCCACCCCAATATCCCCTGCAGCAGCGTCACCGGCAAACATTCAATCAGGACTGGATCGATTTCAATTTCTTCTTCCTAGTGTCAAATTTATTGGAATCGAGAGATGAAAAAAAAAAAAAAAAAAAAGAAAAGAAAGAAGAAAAAAAGAAAAAAGAACGGTTATTAACGTCACCAAAGAATGGCAACTCTCGAATTGGAACAGAAAGTCTCGTCCACTGAACGAGATTAGAAACGAGAATCTCGAAAAGCTGCACCTCATAACCGACTTTCAGTTTCTTACCTTACTTCACACCCCTTCTCTCTTTCTCTCTCTCTCTCTATATATATATATATATCTATGTTCATCTCTTCTCTCCTCTCTCCTCTCTCTCTCTCTCTCTCTCTCTCTCTCTCTCTCTCTCTGTCTCTGTCTCTGTCTCTTTCCTTGTACGTATGTGTGTTTGCTCATCTCTCTCTCTCACTCTCTCTCTCTATCTATCTATCTATCTATCTATCCATCTGTCTCTGTCTCTTTCCTTGTTCGTGTGTGTGTTTGTCCATCTCTCTCTCTCTCTCTCTCTCTCTCTCTCTATATATATATATATATATATATATATATATATATATATATAAACAGTAGTATTATATTTCAAGGAAATCAATAGTGATGAATCCCAGAAGACAGAGAGCATAACTTCATTACTGACCGCTGCGCCCAGAACTTTTTCTTTGCTTTAACTTTATTCCTTCTCATGGGTCCAGAAGAGAATAAAAGGAAAAGTGTTTTCTTTCTTTAAAACTATCCAGTTCTTTCAAATACCTCGTTTTGTTTTTTTTTAATTGTTCTATTGCGTCTAAACTGGAGCGTCACCCCTAACATCAGCTCACCATCTTACAGGATCAGATGCAAGTTGTGCTACACGTGCGCTGAGTTGGCGAACGCCGGTATCGAACCTGGAACCTTATGGTCTCGAGGTTCATTGTTCATTTTTTAATTATCTATTTTCTGTTCTTTTTCTCTTTTTTTTCTTTTTATCATTTTCTTATAAGCTAATTTATTTTGTTGACAGCTTTTTTTTTTAAATATGTTCAATTACAATAATGTTATTTTGAACTTTGACCTTATTCCGAGACACAACAACCCACTTAAAATTCGACGCATTTTTTCTAATAATCAAAATAAATATAATTAATTTTAAAAAATGTGACCTACTAACTCCACAAAAGACGAAACTGCATTTTCTTAATTCAAAATGTTCTTTAATTGGCATCTCTTTGTTGTAATGTTTGTTTGTTTTGTTTATTTTACTTATTCATTTATTTATTTATTTATTATTATTATTATTATTATTATTATTTCGTTTTACTTATTTTCGACAGGTGCGCGTGTTTTTAATTCTGAAACATTTTATTTATTTATAGAAAGCGACAATGATTGTTATTTATAGTTTTATTGTCGTTTACTTGTTCTGAATGTATTTAATTGTATTTCTACGCATACAGCTAATAAACGTACATAACTACATACATTAATACGTACCTACCTAACTACCTACATACATGCATATGGACTCTCTCGTCGATTTCGACGCAGGCGAGTTCATCCAATGAACAACTTACACAATGTTTTGTGTGTAGTGGTGAAGGCTTGTGTTGGACCATCCGCACTTTTTGGTACAGTCGATAGGAAAGAATTGGTGCACAAGGAATGCCACAAACCCAATCAACGACTGACCTTAGGTTTTTCAAATTCAGAGTTTTCCTCCTCCTAGACTGGTTACCTGTCCAATTTTTTTTTGCTCGTTTTTATAGTTAAAATAGAAGCACCATTTATAATACGATATATATATATTTTTTTTTTATAAAGGAATTTATTATTATTTTTTTTCCTTTTTAATACCAATACCAAGTTGACTTTAAAAAACACAGAGGGAACATTTTCAACTCTATAATTAATTCTCTGAAGATGGATATTGTCCGAAAATTAAGAATGCTTCAATAAATATGTTTTTCAACATGAATCTGCATTATTTTGCCTTCAAAAAAAAAAATATCGTATTATAAATGGTGCTTCTATTTTAACTATAAAAACGAGCAAGGTTGAAGAGCCCAGTCTACCCAGCTATTTTACCCATAGCTTGAGGGAGAATATATGGATTCATACCTTTCCCAAGGGTAGCTCTATCGAGCTAAAGTTTTACTGTTTAATATAGATATAGATAAAGGAAAGTGCAGAGTAGACAGAGTGTAAAAGTAGATTTGATAGTTTGGATCGGTTTTGTTTCTTTGTTTAATGGCATATCAAACACCGTGGGTTATTTAATACCAAAGCTATCAATGCATATATATTTACCAACCCCACCGCACGAACAGGATGCGACACGAGGTCAGTTTCTTAAGTGCAATATAACAAGTCTGAATGTACCTTCTCCTAGACTGGTTACCTATCCAATGTTAAAGAGCCAAGTCTGCCTTACTATTTTACCCATAGCTGGAGGGAGAATATATAAGATTCATACCTTTCCCAAGTGTATTGAAGCTATGTGAAATACAAACAGCCTTGTCTAAGAATTGAACTCGGGTCGATGAATCTAGTTCCTACGAATCTAAGCATTATACCACGCGCCTCCATAGTGAGTTCCTGTTCTGGGGTTTGGGGAATGTGAAGAATCCCTTCATAACCATTGCTCCCTGGTCCACTCTGATCTAGAGTGGTTGGACCTGTGAGGGTCCCATCTATGGGTTAAATAGAAATGTCTTTATAAAAAAAATGAGTATCCTTTAGGAATTAATTTATTTCAAAACTTTATCGGCATTAAATGACCCACTGAGGTTGATATGCCGTAAAACAAACCAAACCAAACAAACCTGTGACTATAAGTTTCACGTGTTTAATCATCAAAAAGTTACTTTTTTTCTAAACCAAAGAGACAAGGATTTTACTATTTCTGGTGAGTAAAGTGGCTTTTTGTTGGTATCACCAATGGAGTCTATCCCCTTTTTGCTTGCTCTAGATCAGGGTTTGCTTAGGTAGAGTGTCACGCCTACCGTCAACTCCCAGATGCTTTATTGCACAGATCAGATTACCCAAGCCGTGCTCCGCCCTGTCAGCTGGGGCGTTAGAATGCACCAACTGCACCTCTGCAGTCAATGGGACCACCTGTTGGCCGTGGCTGGCGACCTGTGATGCTTAAGGATAGAGGCCAGGTGGATGAGCAGTTCATTACATGCAATACTCCACTTTGTCCCTATCTTGGGCTAGACGGGCGGTCGGAGAGGCCCCCTCCGATCAATCGGCTGGTCACGTCAAGCCCTAGCACCTATATGATTTCCCCAACCCTATTGCCCTTATGGCAAGCCCCAACCCCTTTTTATCATATGGATGCTAGAAGGCGGTGACTGAGCGTCTACATGTCCTGGGAATGACGTTAAACTCTATCTGATGGTGAGGTTCCAGTTTTGGAGGTTTGGGGAATGTGAAGCACCCCTTCATCACCATTGCTCCCTGGTCCACTCTGACCCGGAGTGGTAGTACCTGTTAGGATCCCATCTATGGGTTAAATAGAAAAACATGAGTTTATAAACAAAATTGTATTATCCATTAAGAATTGATTTATTTCAAAACTTTATTGGCAGTAAATAACCCACTGAGATTGATATGCCGTAAAACAAAACAAACCAAACCAAACCAAGCTGTGCTACTGATGTGCTGAGTCGGTGAGGACTGGTATCAAACACAGAACCTTGTTATTCTTATGCAGGTTTGCATAGGTAGAGTGCCACGGCTACTGTCAACTCCCAGATGCTTTATTGCACAGATCAGATTACCCAAGCGGTGCTACTGATGTGCTGAGTCGGTGGGGACTGGTATCGAACACAGAACCTTGTTATTCCTAGACAGTAGAATGCCTATTATGAGGTCATGGACTGAAGGTCAGGATTAACTATTTATACGAAAAGGTTAAACCCACAGCCGTAAATAAGTGAGATTATGCGCAGATCCAAAAGTAATTAAAAAATATATATTTTGGCAAAGTTTAAGACTAAAAAAAGGATTGTAAGGCATTCGGCCAAAATATATTAAAGTGTATAAATGCGCAAATAGCAGATGTTAATAGGTACGCGTCTCTGCGTCCCGGACGCATAAAAATATAAAAGGACGCAGTAAAAAATATATTAAAGTGTATAAATGCGCAAATAGCAGATGTTAATAGGTACGCGTCTCTGCGTCCCGGACGCATAAAAATATAAAAGGACGCAGTAAAAATATATTAAAGTGTATAAATGCGCAAATAGCAGATGTTAATAGGTACGCGTCTCTGCGTCCTGGACGCATAAAATATAAAAGGACGCAGTAAAAATATATTAAAGTGTATAAATGCGCAAATAGCAGATGTTAATAGGTAAGCGTCTCTGCGTCCTGGACGCATAAAAATATAAAAGGACGTAGTAAAAAATATATTAAAGTGTATAAATGCGCAAATAGCAAAAAATTCGACGATGGGCAGATGTTGATAGGTACGCGTCTCTGCGTCCCAGACGCATAAAAATATAAAAGGACGCAGTAATAAATATATTAAAGTGTATAAATGCGCAAATAGCAAAAAATTCGACAGTGAGCAGAGATAATAAATGATAGAAAAGGTTGGCGAGAGATTATCATGGAAATGTTATGAGCAGAGATGTTTTGTTGAGGTGACACCGCTAGCAGGTAGACTTGTATATTTGCTTAAATATGCACACATGCAGTTATACACGGGAGGCACGTGATGTAATGGTTAGAGTCGTATGAATTGGACACGTCGATGCAAATTCAAATCTTAGATGAGGCTGTCAGCATTTCACTTAGCACTAATAACCTCGGAAAAGGTATGAATCCAACCATTCTCCCTCCAGCTATAGGTAAATAGTAGGGCAGACTGGGCTCTTTAACCTTGTTAGGCTACCAGTCTAGGAGGATGATAAACTGAATTTAAACCTGTTAAACTCCGCTTAAGAAATTTGACCTTGTGTGACTTCCTACTCCTCGCGGAGGTTTTGGTAGATTAAGCAGTTGGTTCTCTGTCATGGATGCATCGAGGATGAGGATGATGATAACCACTTTACTGCAATTAGCAATGTTTAATCTCAACAGAAATTTCCCAAGTGATCTTTTCAAACTTTTATAATAGAGAAAATCAACCAACAACTACAACATCAACAACTACACCACCACCAAAAACAACAATAAGAACAACATCTGTTTTTTTTTCTTTCTTTCTTTCTTTTCCCAAGTTCCGTTCTAATAGCCGAACCAATTATTTCCATTAATATTTGTTTATTTAAGAGAATTGATGTTTATTTTCATCGTCCTTGTTTTGTCAAGCACTTTACTCCATTTTTGTTTCTTGTTTTTTCTTTCTCCATCCAGTGCACGGATGCTGTCAACTTAAGCACTCTCTCACGGAACGTATCACTTGACAATCTCAAGGTTAGATAGTTGATATACAAAGACCTGTCTGGAGGACACAGAAATGTGTGTCTTTTAATATGAGAAGAGCCAATATTAAAAATTCATTTTTTAATTAAAATGTTACTTGTTTGGTTGTTAGGGTTAGGGTTAGGGTTAGGGGTTAGTTTTTGTCATGGTTAGGGTTTAAGGTTTAAGGTTAGGGTTAGTGTTACAGCTAGGATCTTGGGTTAGGATTAGGGTTTAGGGTTAGGGTTGGGGTTAGGGCTTAGGTTTAGGATTAGGGTTGGGGCTGGAGTTAAGGTTGGGTTAGGGTTAGGATTGGGGTTGGGGTTAGGTTTAGGATTCTGGATTAGGGTTAGGATTAGGGTTAGTTTTTGTCATGGCATATCAACATTGGCAGGCCATTTAATGCCGACAAAGTTATGAAATAACTCATTCTTGATGGGTACTCATTTTATGAACACATTTTTTCGAGTTAACCCCCCCAAAAATAAGTTTTTACTACTTAAATCTCTTTAAATTAACTACACAACATCTTAGGTAATATATACAGCTAATCTATTATTTGATTCTGCATCGTCGAGAAAAATCATCTCATTATAATGGAGATTCAGTGTCTGTCTGTCTGTAACCGAAACTATGTCACTGCTTTTATCACGATACCGTCAGGTATTGCGTTGTCAATCAATGATTATTTAATTTGTAGTCATATATGTATGTAGTATATCAAGAAAATTGAAAAAAAAAACACAGGTTTAAATAAGTTGAGTGGTAAGTTTATTGGCCGACGCTGCAGTGTTTCGATCTATTAATTAGATCATCTTCAGGGCATTTGTTGGTATAAGGAAGGTGATAAAAAAATTTATCACAGAATAACAAGAAAAGCAAGCGATAGTCCTTGTTTATCAGTCTGGTCAAATTTGAAATCTGAAGAAAGAACGCTGAAAGGTGGACGGTTTGAAATATGACGTCAAATATTCTCTTTTACGGTGTGAATATGAGTGTGCGTGAGTGTGTGTATCGAAAACCATTTTTAGGTTTTTTGTGCGTGTGGTTGCGCGTGTGTGTATAAATCTTTTGCGAGATTTTTAATCGAAACAAACCTGAAATGTGTGTGTGCGTGTGTGTGTGGATGTGTGTCTGGGTGTGTGTGTGCGAGCGTGAATATATGTTCCTTAAGAAAAAATGTTTGTTTCAAGTAAGTGGCGAGAATATATGTATATATATATATATATATAGAGAGAGAGAGAGAGAGAATAATCAATCTTATTTATAACTTAGTCTCAATGAAAATCTGAGTAAGATTTGTCCCCAAACAGCCCATGTTAGCAGTGCATTTAACATCCAGTGATGTGTCTTATATATCATTAAGAAATAAAGGTTTATATAATTTATGGTGTTGTTAATTTGCATAGGGGTTTTAAAAAAACCGGGTTTAATAAATAATTACTTAGTATTATTGATCTCTAATATTATTGTTTTATTCTCCAACGTTTTTAAATCAATAATATGGATGATTTTATATGGAAACCAAGATATAATTAAAATCAGTGTAAACTTCGTTAGTTTGGTTTGGTTTGGTTTGTTTTACGGCATATCAACCTCGGTGGGTCATTTAATGCCGACAAAGTTGTGA
>CM042176.1:57501420-57506420 GCA_023376005.1 Doryteuthis pealeii
TTGCATACTAATTTCCCGAGCGCTTTCGACTGTTGCTCCAGTCGTCTTCATGGGGTTAAGTAATTTGGTTTTTAGTTAATTTTTTAGTTTTGTTATCTATGCTTTTATCAAATTCAGAGAGTCTATTATTTTTAAGAGGGGGGTTAGGTGAGTGTTAGTTATTGAAGATATTTAATACGTTGTCTCCGACTTTAAAGGCTATTTTATTAATGTTAGGTTTTTTATTTTTAATGCATATGGCTTCTAGGATCTGTAGGCGTTTCTTATTATTATTTTTGTAGATAATTTTAGTATTTTCGTTTAAGATTTTTCTAATTTCGGGGAGGTGGATTTTTCTGGATGTTTTTTGATAAAGTGTTGTTTTATGGAGCTTGAAAAATAAATAAAAAATTTTTAAATAATAGACTCTCTGAATTTGATAAAAGCATAGATAACAAAACTAAAAAAATTAACTAAAAACCAAATTACATAACCCCATGAATACGACTGGAGCAACAGTCGAAAGCGCTCGGGAAATAAGTATGCAAAATATCATGAATCAACTCGATCCAGATTCAAAAAGGATATCCAGAAGACTGGAAAAAATATCCATACAAAAATGAAAAAAAGAATACTCCGTGTTGTTCAATAACACGTCTTAAGAATATATATATATATTATATATATAATATATATATATATATATATATATGGAGAAAATTTAGAAAACGGACACTGGATGTTATGATGGATGGACAATTTATTGTCGATACTCGAGTATTTCGGTTTTACAGTGGAAACCTTCTTCAGGACTATATAATTAGAGGAAAAACAAGGATTTATGTGGATAGAAGATGAACGATGTTTTGTATCCGTTGAATTAGAAACATTTCTGGAAAAATTATATTTACCGTTAGTTGAGTGGCGTTTGTAGTTGAGAAGTTGATGACGTGATTCTTGCATGCAAAAGCGAAAATTAATGATCAGAATACGTGAAATCGAACATTTGTTTATGTTAAGAAAACAATTACAATGCATATAAAAATAAAATAATGTTCAGTCTTATCGATTTCAAAGAAACTTTATCATCAGAGACTTTTTCTGAATTGGACGTGGGTTTTGTTTTAGACGTTATAACACGCGTCTCGTGGGTTTTTTTTAACGCCACGCGGAAGGGTTGGGATAGCCGTTGTTCAATCAATTTCGATTTTATTCTTTTTATCTATTTATTTATTTATGTATTTATTTATTTATTTTTATTTGGTTTTATGTATATAGTGTGTATATATGGAATGTGTATTTTAATGTGTGTATATATATATATAATATATATATATATATATATATATATATGAATCATATCCAATGTTTCACATAACAATTTGTCCTAAAAAGAGGAGAATGATGGTTGGTTGTCGGCTTGTTTAATGCTGAATCATGTCATTTTTATAACAATGCATTGGAAATAGTTTTTACTATAAAAATGCATTGGAAATGGTTTTTTCTATAAAAATGCATTGGACAATGGTTTTTACTATAAAATGCATTGGAAATGGTTTTTACTATAAAAATGCATTGGAAATGTTTTTACTATAAAAATTGAAATGATTTTTACTATAAAAATGCATTGGAAATGGTTTTTACTATAAAAATGCATTGGAAATGGTTTTTACTACAAAATGCATAGAACAATGGTTTTTACTATAAAATGAAATGGTTTTTACTATAAAAATGCATTGAAATGATTTTACTATAAAAATGCATTGGAAAATGGTTTTTACTATAAAATGCATTGGACAATTTTTACTATAAAAAGCATTGGAAATGATTTTTACTATAAAAATGCATTGGAAATGATTTTTACTATAAAAATGCATTGGACAATGATTTTTACTATAAAATGCACATTGGAATGATTTTTACTATAAAAATGCATTGGAAATGATTTTTTACTATAAAATGCATAAATGAGGAAATTATTTTACTATAAAAAACATTGGACAATGGTTTTTACTATAAAAATGCATTGGAAATAGTTTTACTATAAAAATGCATTGGAAATGGTTTTTTACTATAAAAATGCATTGGAAATGATTTTTACTATAAAATGCATTGGAACATTTTTTACTATAAAAATGCATTGGAAATAGTTTTTGCATTGGACAATGGTTTTTACTATAAATGCATTGGACAATGGTTTTTACCTAAAAGGTTCCTAAAAACAAAAATTAGGAACTATGTACAACTGTTTATATTTTTGATGATATTGTCAGGATACTTTTGCCCATTTTTTCCGAGCCCATATATATGTAAAAACGTCCGTCTTGTGGGTGTATTTCCTATTGTTGATCGACAGTTTATGGAAATAGGTCCTTTGTTTGCAGGTTCCTTCAGTTGCGCTTTTATATACATTTTATCTTGTTCTTCTTTTACTTTAATGATGGCTTGCTAAATAAATCTTGGCCAGAGAGACAATTTCCATCTAAAGGGAATTGGAGTTTTAACCTACAATTACACGTTTTTATGATCTATGGGTCATGTGGATCATTATTTAGTGTTTTCCATTTCGTTCACATAAATATTTTGGGAGATTATTCGATTGTGAGGGTTTTTTGTTTCTTAGTTTAAAGGGATATCATGTCCACGTTTTTATTGGTGTTTCTGTTGCACGTTTAATTGTACTAAATTTGTTAGGGTACCCTAACTTTGATATAAATGCGCTATCCCCGATATTGAGCACTATTTACTTATAAATATAGAACTGTGTATTATCAATACCACTTTCTTTCTCTCTCCCCCTTCTTCTCTCTCTCTCTCTCTCTCTCTCTCTCTCTCTCCTCCTCTCTCTCTCTCTCTGATATATATATATTTCTTCTCTGGACTTTTGATTATATATATATATATAATCCAAAAGTCCAGAGAAGAAATCTTCCTTACGACACAAGAGTTTTATTTAAAAAACGAGTCGCAGTTTGAGAGCTCAATGTGTACTCTTAATGTTAGAGTCACAAAGCAAATATATAAGTAAATAAATAACAAAAGACTTAGAGATTTAGCATTATAGTCTATTTCAGGGAGCTTAGATAAAGTGTATAACTCTCCCGACTCATCAGATGCGAATGTATATATATTAATAAGTGATTCACAGACATGTGTTTCGGCGTTTCACACCTCTTCAGTGTGGCTAGACACAACAACTATCTTTGTCTAAGGTCGAACTCAGACTGTCTGTTTGCCTGCCTGATATCTTATCCCCTCGTCCACTGACAGCTGTAGCGGGACTGGTGTTTTTAAACTATTAAATACATAGGTTTGTTTATTTATTTTACGGTCACAGAGAGATCAAGTTTCCGGGGAAACGATCATTGCTCATATTCTAGTAGTGAGAGTTAATTTAAATTACCAATTAGAGAGCTCATACCAAATTTATGGGAGCATATATATATATATATATATATATATATATATATAAACAAGAGAGAGAGAGGAGGGAAGGTGTACCTTGAACACCGAAATCGTGTTAGAGATAAAAATGTTTTTCTACAATTATAAATGCTCTTTATTTTACGAAATATATGGAGCCCTTTTGAATTAACTACTAATGCTACTTCAATAAAAACGTCGTAGTAACTTTTTGCTAAAGAAATATATATATATATATATATATATATATATATATATATATGTTGAAAAGAGAAAGAAAGGAAAGAAAGTATTGAATGGATAAAATAGGATTATTTTAATTAATTGAACTTACACGTGATTCTCCGTTTCCCAGATTTTCCAAACTTTTTTCCAATCCTTTTGGGACTGTTCCAAGTGCACCAACTACAATTGATATAACTTTCACTTTCATATTCCATAACTTTTTCAGTTCTCTGGCAAGGTCCAGATATTTGTCCATTTTTTCATTTTCCTTTAGCTTCACCCTGTGATCTGCTGGAACTGCAAAATCCACCAGTTGACAAGTTCCTTCTTTTTTTGTTTATCAACACTAGGTCTGGTCTTCTTGCTGGGATAAGGGGATCCGTTTTTATTTCAAAGTCCCAGAGAATTTTGTACGTTTCGTTATTATTATTATTATTATTATTATTATTATTATTATTATTATTATTATTATTATTATCATCAACAAGTTAAAAGCATTTATTTTAAAAGCTTGTTAGTTTTAACGTAAATGATTTTAATTCATTTTAGCAATAATCAATCTCTGTCTTTAGGATATTGAACATTTTTCTATGACTGATCAATCAAATGAAATCATTCACTTAATTTCTTTTATCGATTTCTTTCAGGTATGTGTATTTCCCCGTCTCTGAAACATTTACAAGCATGAATCATCGATTTCAAGGTAATTATTTCTGATCATCAAACTCACTGACAAAATCGATAACATCATCACAGATCAAAGAATTAAAATTCAAATTTCAAAACGGGAACATCCAATAGAAACCAGTTCCTCTATTCCAAAAAGAAATTTGACAATTTCGTAAAAAAAATCAGAAATGGTTCCATCTTTAATGATTTTTATATTTTCGGACTGTTGTCCTCATCTTTATCGGGTATAAACTCAACATTCAAACTACAGTAATCTCGGGCTCTGTTCTGGTAGTGTTTTTTTGTTAATTACATTAAATTAAGTCATCTGCAGACAATAACCCATGAAATCAAACGTTGTTCCGGAGCTAAAATCGTTACCACTATTTCAACTAGAGGTATCATCTAATAGAAATCAGTTCATCTATTCTATAAGAAAATTTTTTAAAATTCGTAAAACAATCCAGAAACTGTTAATCTCCAACAATTCTTATTTTATTTCGGACTGTTGTCATCACCTTTATTGCTACCCAGCGTCGCCTTGCTAGAGGTTGGGGTTTTAAAAAAACAGTAGTCTTGCAGATCCATTATTGCTGAATCTCGAGTTGGTTCCTCACAGGATTCCCCATTAAAATCCCTATGTAAAAAAGAACTTGCGTTGATCCAGACACTCGGAAAATACATTTTAATGTTTTAAATACTAA
>CM042176.1:57511854-57529354 GCA_023376005.1 Doryteuthis pealeii
TTATTACTAGCAAATATATGCACCCTCCGGGTGCAAGTATTTAAGTTTTAATATAATAAAATATCATATTAAATTAGAAAGGCTAATGAAACTGACTAAGAATGCACATAAAAACATCTACATATTTAGTTAAAATAGGAAGTAAAGGATGATATTACAGTTATTTCTTCTTGTAAATAAATTTCTTTTAAGATTTATCCACGAGATTTTTGTTTATATTTTTTAAGATAAAACCAAACAATTAGAAATCAATAATACCAAGCACATATTTATTAAAATAACATTTTAAATATCAATATGCAAATTAGCCTTCTCGTTCAAACTGTAAACCGCTATTTTGTTGTATAAATAAATACAATTGCATGTTATTAGTACGTAGATATGGTCAACAGTATTAATAATGTAAAACAATTTTTATTAATAACTGAAGGTTTAAAAGAATGAAATCATGGAGAATTTGACGTAAATAATTAAGGGAATTATGACTTGAGTAGTAATATAGTTTCGGTTACAGACACAAAAACACACAATCTCCATTATAATAAGATTATTATTGAGGTTTTCACGCCTGCCGTAGCCGGTGGTTCACAGGAGGCTGAATTAATATATATATATATGTTGACTACAAAGTCAGGATGAACTTTAAAATTTAAAAATTCTTTAAAGTGCACATAGACTTTATGGATTCTCTCTCTCTCTCTCTCTCTCTCTATATATATATATATATATATATATATATATATATATACGTGTGTATGTGTGCTTTAATAATTTAAACTGACTGATTAATTGGTCTGCTATGCTGAATGCCCTTTCAAAAAAAGACGGCAAAGATCAAAGAAATCAAAACTAAATGAATTATCGATTATTGATTTATCGATCTGATCCAGTTTTCTCGAAAAGTGAATAAAAAAATTGTTCCACTGATTCGGCCTTCGAAAATTCACAGGAAATCAACATGGCGTTTTGATTTCCGAATTTGCACTGAATGAACCCGTCAACCATCATTTCATTGCAGCTTCCTATCGACAGAAACGGATTTCTACATTTGATTTCAGGTTTTGTTTTATTTATCTATTTATTCGTTTGTTAACATTCAAATAAGTAAAAAGTAAGTAAAGCCGTCAGGGTAGCCTGAAGTCGGTATCAGCCACTCAGCGAGGCGGTCTATCCCCTTTTCACTAGCGCTAGACCAAGGAGATTGGTGTGTAATGTGGAGCACAACACCTACTTTCAGCTCTTTATTTTACCGCACAATCCCTCTGCTACTCATACGTTGAGTTGTTGAGGGCCGGTATCAAACTAGGAACCTCGTGGTTTTTAGCCGAACGTTCTACCGACTGAGCTAACCCGGCCATTTTCCTTCTCTGAGTTGTTCGGTGTTCTGAACTCATGTCACACGAGGTGTCTCTGAAAAGTTGCCACTAACAATTCATTTAAAATCCAAACAGTAAACTAAGTAGTTTCTCCTCCAAAGAAGTCCTCTCTTGAATCTAATGCACTTTCCCATCCTTCTCTGTCACGTTTCTCCGCCCTGCTGGAAGGATTATTGTAGAATGTCTCTCAGCTCCGTCGTTACGGACCTCTTGATGGCCTCAACGCATTCAAAACTGGTTCCTTTTATGAGAAGTGCGCAGGAAGGGAGGATAAATATGAAAGGATAAATCGTGACTTTTTTCCAAGGAAAAAAAGTCAGACACCTGTCACAGAAAAAATGGCACTCACTTTATTACTTAATTTCAAACCTCGCTTTGGACCGGCTTCAAATCAGTAGACATCGTATGTCAAAAAAGTTTCAGGATTGGTGTCACAAAAAATTATTGCAAATCCAAACTACAAACTTATCCCCTTCAAAGTAATTCTCCAGGAGTCTAATGCACTTCCCCATCCTTGTCTGCTACGCTTGCATGAACTCCTGGAAAGATTCTTCCGGGATTCTTCGTAGCTTTGTCGTCACGGTCTTTTTATATCGTGCACATCCTCAAAACGGGTTCCCTTGGTGACCCATTGAGCTTGTGGAAGAGGAAAAAATCACATGGAACCAGGCCGGGCGAGTAGGGAGGTTGCTCCAGCACAGTGATGTTTTTCTGGGCCAGGAATTCTCGGAAACTCATGGCAGTGAGCGCAGTTGTGTTGTCATGGTGAAGCATCCAGGAGTTGTCCTGCCACATCTCTAGCCCCTTCTCGCGCACTGAACCAAGCAAATGCCGCAGTATATCTTTGTAGACAAAGTTGATCGTCTGACCCTGTAATAAGAACTTACAGTGGACGATGATTGCCCAAACCCTATTGGCCTTATGGCAAGCCCCAACCCTTTTTATTATATGGGTGCTAGAAGGCGGTGACTAAGGGTATTCATGTCCTGTGAATGACGTTAAACTCTATCTGATGGTGAGGTTCCAGTTTTGGAGGTTTGGGGAATGTGGTGCAATTTTAGTCGACGATCTTTGATGCTATTTCCTCAAACAATGGTACAAGTAAAAGATCTAACATGATGGACAATTTGATATTTTAAAAAGAAAATGAAAAATCGACCTACCCTATTGCTTAGTCACCTGGGTTTCACCCTTAACCTAATTTGAAATCTGACCTCAAAAACACAATTAGCAAAAAAGTATAAAAGATATATTTCTATGCAAATATTTTATGGACTTGTGTAAAAGACGATTATTTTTTTATCGATGGTTCCAATGATAAAATTGGTTTCTCTTCCTTTGGGATTTGGAATTCTATACATGAATAAAAAATTGCCATGTCATTTGCATATGCAATCTTATAAAATTTAGGAAATATTTATTCACTCTTGAATAAAAACTGCAATAACATATTCAATCACTGATTCGCAAGAAAAGAAAAAAGAAATAATATAAATGACTCATCTTTTACTGGCACATCTTGTTATAATGGTGTCTGTCTGGAACCGTAACTGCTAGTACTGTATAAAAATATAATTTTGAATTGTGCCCGGCGGATAGCACATAAGTTTGCTAGTTTAGGTATTGTACCTTTGTGACACTTTTAATTGCACTAAAATGCATCGGAATGCATCTAAGGGGTCATGTGTGTAGTGTATATATAATTATATATATATATATATATATAATATATATATATATATCCGTACGTAGATAGGAAAGTAGTGATCATGTTGTACACTAGTGATAAAATAACCAAGAAATGAAAAAGAATGAATAAATGAATAAATAAGACAGATGGGAATATATTTGATATCCAACCGAGACAAATGTCTGAGGCTGGGTTAATTTGGCATTGTGTAATTGATGATGAGGACAATTGTTTATCTGTTTGTGCCTGTATGATTATAGTTCGTTTTAAATATTTCAAACAAAAATACATCGTAAAAGTAATTAAATGACCAGCATGGATTAGTCAGAAAGGAGATGGTGAGGGTGGAATTTTTATATATATATATATACATACGGTCCCAGAAAAAGATCATTACAGTTAGATTTTCGGCGGCAGGTGATGATATCGACAGTAAGCAGAGACTTAGAAATTAGCCAGTGAAGCCAGTAATTCACTTAGTCTCATGACAACTTCTTGCCAGCTGAGAGAGCCCACTACAACTGCTTAAGTGTCACAACTCCCTCTTCTATCAGTGTCCTATTATAGACTTGTGTTTTGTTTTGTTTTCTTTTTCTTTAATCCCTTGAACCCATCTGACTCGTGCCTTCGCATCGGCCAGCACAGAAAATCACAACGTTGGGGTCTAGACATCGTGCAGCGAAGGTGCAGGGTGCAGAACGGGTATTCTCACACCTTTCCTATTGCTCAAGACAAAAAGTTTGATTTATTTTTAATGAAATCGACTATTCTACGAGTATCTACGGTGAATGTCTTTAATGATTGGGCCCGGTGGAAGGTGTATATGTTTGATAGTTTAGCTAATGCAATTATTCCTCAAGACAAAGAAGTATGAATCTTTTATTTTTTTAATGAAATCGACGATTCCACGCGTATCTACGGTGAATCTCTTTAAAAATCGCACCCGGTGGAGGGTGTATATGTTTGCTAGTTTAGCTAATGCAGTCATTCTATAAGACAAATACGAGGGTGAATAAGTTTGCTAGTTTAGGTAATACACCTAGGTAATTGCTCAAGAAAAACAAGTTTGAGTTTTTTTTAAATGAAATCGACTATTGCACGAGTATCTACGGTGAAGGACTTAAATTGTTGCACCCTGTGGAGGGCGCATATGTTTGCTAGTTAAGTTAATGTATTTATTCCCCAAGACAAATAAGTTCGATCTTTTTATTTCTTTTATTTCATTTTTAATGCAATCGACTATTGCACGAGTATCTACGATTTCACCCTGTGAAGGGTGCATATGTTTGCTAGTTTAGTCTATGCATTTATTCCCCAAGACAAAGTTTGATCTTTTTATTTCTTTTATTTCATTTTAATGCAATCGACTATTGCACGAGTATCTACGGTGAAGGACTTCAATTATTGCACCCTGTGGAGGGCGCATATGTTTGCTAGTTTAGATAATACATTTATTCCCCAAGACAAATTTGAAGTTTGATCTTTTATTTCTTTTATTTCATTTTTAATGCAATCGACTATTCACGAGTATCTACGGTGAAGGACTTAAATTATTGCACCCTGTGGAGGGCGTATATGTTTGCTAGTTTAGTTCATGCATTTTTTCCCCAAGACAAATAAGTTCGATCTTTTTATTTCTTTTATTTCATTTTTAATGCAATCGACTATTGCACGAGTATCTACGAATGCACCCTGTGGAGGGCGCATATGTTTGCTAGTTTAGTTAATGTATTTATTCCCCAAGACAAATAAGTTCGATCTTTTTATTTCTTTTATTTCATTTTGAATGCAATCGACTATTACACGAGTATCTACGGTGAAGGACTTAAATTATTGCACCCTGTGTAGGGCGAATATATTTGCTAGTTTAGTTCATGCATTCATTCCCCAAGACAAATAAGTTCGATCTTTTTATTTCTTTTATTTCATTTTTAATGCAATCGACTATTACACAAGTATCTACGGTGAAGGACTTAAATTATTGCACCCTGTGAGAGCGTAATTGTTTGCTAGTTTAGTTCCTGCATTCATTCCCCAAGACAAATAAGTTCGATCTTTTTATTTCTTTTATTTCATTTTGAATGCAATCGACTATTACACGAGTATCTACGGTGAAGGACTTAAATTATTGCACCCTGTGTAGGGCGAATATATTTGCTAGTTTAGTTCATGCATTCATTCCCCAAGACAAATAAGTTCGATCTTTTTATTTCTTTTATTTCATTTTTAATGCAATCGACTATTACACAAGTATCTACGGTGAAGGACTTAAATTATTGCACCCTGTGGAGAGCGTATATGTTTGCTAGTTTAGTTCCTGCATTCATTCCCCAAGACAAATTTGAAGTTCGATCTTTTTATTTCTTTTATTTCATTTTGAATGCAATCGACTATTGCACGAGATATCTACGGTGCATGTCGTTTCCTGTAATCCGATTCCAACTTCGTGCATAACAAAAATGACTTGGAAAAATCCTTTTTGCAATGGGAAATATATTTATAATTTCTATTTACGGAGCTTAACATTAGGTTATTAGTTCACTTGCAATAATCTTCTTACAATAAATTTCCGTTCATATAATTAATACAAATCGATTCCCATAAATAAAAAGTCGAATGCATTTTCCAATGAAGAGGCAATCATCTTATGTTTGATTGGAATTTTCCAAAAAACGAAATTCTTTCTCGTTTCCCCACTGTCTCTTAAACATTGCGCCCGATGGAGGGTGTGTATGTTAGCTAGTTTAAGTAATGCAGTTATTCCTCAAGAAAAACAAGTTTATTTTTTTAAATTTTTAATTTTTATTTTATTCCTTGCGCAATATTTCGATTTCCACGTCCGCCTTCTTCAGGAAATATTAGCTTTCAATTACATTGGTGGTCCGTGTTCAAATTCTGAACGAGGATTCTTGAGTTTCACTTCATTTTTCTCGGGTGTATATAGTGGGAGAGCACGTGGGCTAATGGTTAGAGTCGTAGGAAATGGACTCGTCGACCCGAGTTCAATTCCTGGACGAAGCTGTTTGCATTTCACTTAGTGCTAATACCTTTGGGAAAGGTATGAGTCCTACTCACCCTCCAGCTATGGATAAATAGTAGCGTAGACTGGGCTCTTTACCCTGGGTTAGGCAACCGGTCCAGGAGAAGGAACACTCTGAATTCAAACCTGCTCGTACAGAGGGGTTGGTATATATATATATATATATATATATTATATATATATATATGAGAAGTAAATAAACAGACGATGTTTGTGATATGGCTATTTTCAGCCGACAATATTTGGGAGAATATGTGCTTAATTGAAGTCGAACCTAATTTTTGAAAGTTAATTCATTAATAATTAATTAGGCGGGATTACCTTATTTAAATGTAATTTTTCTCGATTTGTTTAGCCTTACATTTAAATAAGGTAATCCCGCCTAATTAATTATTAATGAATTAACTTTCAAAAATTAGGTTCGACTTCAATTAAGCACATATTCTCCCAAATATATATATATATATATATATAATATATATATATATATATATAAGGAGACAGATATAATAGATGCTTGATGATAGAGATGGTTTTACTTTTAACTGTGCTTAGCGGTTTTTGCTCGTCGTCGGCCATGTTCTTTTAGAGGGCTTCTATTAAAGGTTGGTTCTTCTTTGTTGATTTCTTCGGGTTGCCATCTCTTGTTTTTAATCTTCTTGTCGTAATCGGGAGCTCTCTTGTCGTAATCGGGTTTTACCGATTACAAGAAGATTTCCGAGTTCGAAAAGAAATACCATTGTACAGATAACAATAAAGATGATGACAATAGTCCGAATAATACAATAGTAATAGTTGTCCTTCTCCTAGACCGGTTTTCATATCAAGGTTAAAGAGGCCAGTCTACCCTACTTTTTACCCATAGCTGGAGAGAGAATAGTTGGATGCATACTATCCACAAAGGTATCAGTGCTACGTGAAATGTAAAAGAGTTCCGGATTTGAACACTAGTCGCTGCTGCTATTTTCTACGATATATAACCATAACACCACAAGCGCCACTAATCTCCAATTGACTCATTTTTTTAAGGGTACGGGGGCTATTCCAAGGTTTCCAGATACGTTTCGTACCACTATCCTCCTTCTTGTTTTACGACTTTTTCATCTCGCAAGCAATGTCCAAGTAGTTGTAGTGTTTTTTGTTTCCTTTTATTTTCAATCTCTGCTCAGTTGGAACGGCAAAATCAGATGCATTTTAAAACCTCACCTAGTACAGCCCCCCTTTTTTTTTGGGGGGGGGGGTATCTTACCCCATTCAAGGGGACGGAAGTGGATATTTTCAGCACATTCTAAGCCCCGCCAACAAGGCAACGTGTCGCTGGAATGAGATTGTATGCATGCATGGTGATGTTATTTCTGACAGAACAAGGCCGCGCAACCGGTTCATGAGTGGTTTTATAAAGTTTTCTACATTCCGGACAAAATTCTTATAAGAAAGAAAGAAAGAAAGAAAGAAAGAAAGCTGAATAGAGCGAAAGAAAGAAAGAAAGAAGAGAGAAAGAAAGAAAGAAGGAACGGAAGAGAGAAAGAGAGCGAGAAAGAAAGGAAATAAATAAAGAAAGAAAGGAGCAAAGAAAGAAACAAAGAAACAAAGAAAGATGAATTGAAAGATGATTATACATTCCGGACACAGTATCGTAAAATTTCTATAAGAAAGAAAGAAAGAAAGAAAGAATAGAATGAGAGAAAGAAAGAGAGAAAGAAAAAAAAGATGAATAAAAAGAAAGAAAAAAGAAAGAATGAAAGAGAGAAAGAAAGAAAGAGAGAAAGAAAAGAAAGAAAGAAAGAGAAAGAGAAAGAAAGAGAGAAAAAAGAAGGAACGTAAGAAAGAAAGATGAAGAGAAAGATGATTATACATTCCGGACAAGCATCGTAAAATTCTTCTAAGAAAGAAAGAAAGAAAGAAAGAAAGAACGAAAGAAAGAAAGAAAGAAAGAAAGAAAGATGAATCGAAAGATGATTATATATTCCGGACACAGTATTGTAAAATTCTTCTAAGAAAGAAAGAAAGAAAGAAAGAAAGAAAAATGATGAATAAAAAGAAAGAAAGAAAAAAGAAAGAAAGAAAGAAAGAAAGAAAGAAAGAAAAATGATGAATAAAAGGAAAGAAAGAAAAAAGAAAGAAAGAAAGAACGAATCTGTCACAATCGAATAAAATCAATAAGTATTTTGAATAATTTTAATCTTCACAAAGTTAAATCACCTCACATAAAAAGAAGAAATCTAAAAAAAAAGATTAAGTTTTTTTTTCTGTCAAGAAAATGCTATTTCAAAATGCAGATAATGGTTAGGAACATATTATTAGATGTCTTTCCTGACTTTAATGGAATTGGAATCTTTTATTTCAGAGAAAATTCGATTAAAAGATTTATGTTTAAAAGTTACTTTTTGTAAAACAGGATTGGCCTTCGATCTTATTCGCTTTAATGGAGCCAATATTGCGAAATAAGCATTCACCTGGTGTTATTATTGTTATTGTGATAATAATAATAATAATAATAATAATAATAATAATAATAATAAATTCACTGGGAACTGTGCAAGAAATTCAATTTTCACCATACAACTAAATGGTATATTCACAAACCTGAATCTGTCCTGGAGAATGAGACACACAAAATTCTCTGGGACTTTGAGGTACAGACGGATCCCCTAATCCCGGCCAGGAGACCAGATCTAGTTTTGATTGACAAGAAGAGAAAGACTTGTCATCTCGTGGACTTTGCCGTTCCGGCCGATCACAGAGTAAAAATGAAAGAGAGCGAAAAGATCTACAAATACTTGGACCTTGCCAGAGAACCGAGGAAACTGTGGAACATAATGGTGAAGGTCGTACCAATAGTAATTGGGGTCATTGGAATAATCCCCAAGGGGTTGGAAAAGAGTCTGGATGAATTGGAAATCAGAGGAAGAATCGAGACTATCCAGACTACAGCATTATTGAGATCGGCTGGAATACTCAGAAGAGTCCTGGGGACCTGAAGAGACTTGCTGTCACTCAGCCCCCAGTGAACCACCGACTTCTGCAGGTGTGAAAAACTCAAATGGAGTGAAATAATAATAATAATAATAATAATAATAATAATAATAATAATAACGGGAAAACAAAGCTAGGCACGACTGGGTTGGGAAGGTGATCCACTGGAAATTATGCAAAAAAAAAATGAAATGTTGACCATACAATAAAAGGGAATATGCATAAACCAGAATCTCTTCTTGAGAATGAAACGCATAACATTCTCTGGGACTTTGAGATAAAGACGGATCACGCTATCCCAGTCAGGAGACCAGACCTAGTGTTGATTAACAAAAAAAAAGAAAAGAGAACGTGTCAACTGCGTGACAACAAGTCCCCTCGGGTCTCCAGGATTCTTCTGAGTATTCTAGCCGATTGCAGCAATGCAGTATTCTGAATGGTCTCAACCCTTCCTCTGATTTTTAGATCCTCCAGTCCTTTTTCCAATTTTATTGGGACCGTTCCAAGTACACCAACTACAATTGGTATCCCTTTCACTTTCATATTCAACAGCTTTTTCAATTCTCCGGCAAGGTCCAGCTGTTTATCCATTTTTACATTTTCTTTCAGCTTCACCCTGTGATCTGCTGGAACTGCAAAATCCTCCAGTTGATAAGTTCTTTCTTTTTGTTTATCAACACTAGGTCTGGTCTTCTTGTTGGGATAAGGTGATCCGTTTTTATTTCAAAGTCCCAGAGAATTTTATGCATTTCCTTCTCAAGAACAGATTCTGGTTTATTCATATACTATTTTGTTATATGGTCAAAATTTAATTTTTTGCATAATTCCCAGTGGATCACCTTCCCTACCCAGTCGTGTCTAGTTTTGTACTCCAGTTGTGCTAGTTTGCTACATTCGCAGAGTGCATAGTTTACAGTCTCATCTTTATTACAGCATAGTCTACATTTACTATTTTGTTGGGTATTATTATTATTATTATTATTATTATTATTATTATTATTATTATTATTATTATTATCAACGGCCGCAACAGGAAAATAACAAATGAAAAGTAAATAATGTTAATGAATAAAGGTAATGTCTTTTGCTGATAGCAGTCTAAGAGACAATCAATATTTGGCGGGAAAAATAGGAATTCGATAACAGAAGAAGAAGAAAAAGAAGAAGAAGAAGAAGAAGAAGAAGAAGAATGAAAGAAGAAGGGTGAAAATAAAAGGGCGAAAAGGAGTAGATGAAGATGAATGAAAGAAGAAGTATAAGAAAGGCGAGAAGAAGAAGAAGAAGAAGAAGAAGAAGAAGAAGAAGAAGAAGGGGAGAGAGAAGAAAAAGAAGAAGAAGAAAAAGAAGAAGAAGATGCTGCTGCTGATAATGAAGAAGATGATGATGAAGAAGAAAATGAAAGAAGAAGAAGAGGAAGAAGAATGAAAGAAGAAGAAGAAGAAGAAGAAGAAGAAATGAAAAGAGAAGAAGGGAAGGAAAGAGAAGAAGAAGAATGAAAGAAGAAGAAGAAGAAGAAGAAGAAGAAGAAGAAGAAGATGATGATGATGATGATGATGAAGAAAAAATGAAAGAAGAAGATGAAGATGATGAAGAAAAAAATGAAGAAGAAGAGAAGAAGAAGAAAAAAGAAGAAGAAGAAGAAGAAGAAGGAAGAGAAGAAGAAGAAGAAGAAGAAGAAGAAGAAGAAGAAGAAGAAGAAGAAGAAGAAGAAGAAGAAGAAGAAGAAGAAAGAAGAAGAAGAAAGAAGAAAAGAAGAAGAAGAAGAAGAAGAAGAAGAAGAAGAAGAAGAAGAAGAAGAAGAATTACATAAAATACGTCACTATCGATCCATATAGTCGCCTCGACTTTCCATTTCAAGAACCTCAGGCATTTTTTTTTGTTTGAAAAAATCCAATAATGACGTTTAAATAAAATGAAATAAGAATTTTCATTAAAGTCAGAACCGATCGATTGAGAAAAATCGAATCTTCGATCTTTTTATGTTTTTTCTTTTCTCTTTTGTTTCATTTTTATAATGGATTATATCGAGTATAATCCAGTCAGATGTTTTGTTTTATTCAACTGGGCGCGATTTGGTCTTTTTTTTTTCAATGTCTATATACAGATAAGTGCATCTTGGAGCATTTATACACAAAAGGATATATATATATATATATATATGGTATTTGTGGAAAAGGTGACTTACCGGTGAAATTGGTCTCAATGGTTAGTTGATGCAAGATTTACAATAAGACAGCGATATAACAAATATAAAATGCTCAATACGTTGGTAGAGCAAATTTATTATGATAATGGTACACGGTAATAACCTACTCGAGTTTCACTATAAGGATATTCAGGGTTAAATCCACTGGATTAATCAGGATACACGTGCAATCAACTGCAATTAATCAATATCTTGATTAATCCAGTGGATTTAACCTTGACGATCGTTATAGTGAAACTCGAGTAGGTTATTACAGTGTACCATTATCATAATATATATATATATATATATATATATATATATATGAGGATTGGTGTAAATCCGACAGAATGTAATAAAGAATAGAGGGAAAATGTGGACAAAGGAACAAAACTCAGACAAGTAAATGTAATAGATATATTTCGCCGTGCATTAAGCTCGGCTTAATCAGTCGTTTATTTGATCCTTAATGTATCATACGTGTGTTTTTTTTTATATATCACCCCTCTCCCATACACTTTCTCTTCTATAAAACACATGGATAATGCATTAATTATCAAATAAACGACTGATGAAGCCGAGCTCAATGCACGGCGAAATATATCTCCAGCATATACTTGTCTGAGTTTTGTGCCTTTGTCCACATTTTTCCTCTATTCTTTACTACACACATATATATATATGTCTGTGTGTGTGTGTGTGCGCGCGCACGCCCGTGTGTGTGTGTATATATATATATATATATATATATGGTTATTTTTAAGCTTAGTTTATCCGTAACAAATAACTAAAAGTATGAGTTACACATTGTAAATCAAACTCATTTGTTAGAATTTGCAACCTTAATTCATGAGACACCGTTTATCTATGTACCTACCTTTCTATCTATCTATATGTCTTTGTATCAATCTCATATGAGGTAGCCTGAAATATTCCATCAGCACTGTCTTAGACATATCATTGGTCTGAAGTAGGAAAGCCATGTTCCAGATACGGCTGTCTTGACCAAAGCCAAAACAACTAACATTGCTGCAATTGTGATGAGGAATCAAATGCGTTGGGCGGGTCATCTTGTTTGGCTTGATCACTCTAGACAACCAAAAAAGCTTTTTTTTATGGTGAGCTCCTATTTTGCAAAAGACCACAACACAAAAAACAGTTTCGTGATAGTGTCAAGGAGTGTCTCGTGTGCTTTGGTATTCCCGTCGATAATTGGGAGTCTCTGACACCTGATCGTGGGCAATGGAGGGCTGCGATATACAGGGGTGCACAACTGTTTGAAGCTGCAAGGGTGGACCGGACAAAACTCAGAAGAGCGCGACGAAATCGTGAAACTCTGCAATTTATGTTCCTGCTGCACAAAAATGTGCCGAACAGTTTGTGGTCTCAAGCTTCAAATGAAAGTTCACAGTGATGCATATACAACGCCTGTCGACTCAGTCAACACCGATCGTTATGTGTGCCAGATATGTTCTAAGTTATGCAAGACTTTGGCAGGATTGAAAAGTCAGGAACCAGCTCACAAACAGACAATGAATGAAGGTTTGGCGGTCATTTGACAAGACGTTGCGGTCAATATATTGAGTGCTTGGGAAGATCTAGCATCAAATCGGAAAGAATGGGTTAAGACATGTTTCGCTGGATTAAAGAGCTTTGAAGAAAATAGACTGGAACATCGAGGTCATCCCCGTCTAACTTTAAAACAAAAACATCTGACTCCCGCTCTAGACAATTTCATCTGTCAGTGTGGTTTCATTGCTCGCAGCAAGGCTGGGTTGCTATCACACTCGAGGAAACACAAAATGTCTTCTTGATAGTATGCACAACATGAGAGGAAACAAATCACTCAGTGTTGACCGTCATCTATTGTTCACGATAGGAAAGTCCACCACACTCAAACACACACACACACACACACACACACATATATATATATATATATATAATAAAGTAATCCACAGACACGTGTTTCGAGTATCACCTCTCATCAGTGTGGTTTATACCGTTTAAACAGCTTCCTCTGGCCGGGTTCGAGACCCGAATGAAACTTTCGTTCGCCAAACCTCTTACCCGTGCGGCCACAAGCAGCTGTCAAAATATAGGAGACTTTTTAATCGCTACATTTCTAAGCGGAAATGAAATTCAGTAGAGGCCTCAAACTTTGTTTATGTAAACAGAGCGATGTTTAGCTGTACGCCGAATACGGTGAATTTTGCAATTAAATCCCTTCTAATTAAAGTGCTCAACAAAATTTGGGAGCATATATAATAAAGTAATCCACAGACACGTGTTTCGAAGTAATACCTCTCATCAGTGTGGTTATACCGTTTAACAGCTACCTCTGGCCGGGTTCGAGACCCGAATGAACTTTCGTTCGCCAAACTCTTACCCTCTTATATATATATATATATATATATATATATATATATATATATATATTTATAAACTTTGTATAAGCGGTGATCTCTCTCTAAATAAAACATAGAAATGGACTAATATAATTCATTGATTTTGGTGTGTTAAAATAGAAAAGAATTACTGACTAATTTTGGAAAAAAACATTCACTGAGGATTTGGAATAAATGTGAAAACACCATATGTCGAGTATTTATATAAGCTTGAAAAAATATGCAGGAACTCTCATCGGCTGTCCGGTTAAATCTGACTTCATCTTTAAAAAAAAACGAAAATATTTGTAATACGCTATATTAAACAGACTAGCAAATATATGCACCCTCTCTGTGCAAGTACTTAAGTTTTAATGTAATAAAATATTGAATTAAGTTATTAAATTAGAAATGCTAATGAAACTAAATAAGAATGCAGATAAAAAGATTTAAAATAGAGGGGGGGTAAACAAAAAATAGAACAACCGAAAGTTTCCCTTCCTTCACTGTTAAATTTTCCTAATTTAATTACATAGTTTTTAATTTATTTCATTTATATATTTATCTAATAATTTAATTATTCATTTAGTTAGTTTTTAATTCATTTAACTTAATCATTTCCTAATTTCATTATTAATAGGAAGTAAAGAATAAAAATTACAGTTATTTCTTCTTGTTAATGGACTTCTTTTAATATTTATCCTCGAGATTTTTGTTCATATTCATTAAGATAAAACCAAAGAATTAGAAATCAATAATACTTAGCATATATTTATTAAAATCAAATTTTTAATATTAATATGCAAATTAGCCTTCTCATTCACACTGTAAACTACTATTCTGTTGTATATATAAATACAATTGCATGTTATTAGTATGTAGACCCGCCCAACGGGGTGGGTGTCCAGTGGCTTCGGCCCTGGATCTTTACAAGTTAATAGCGTCGATCCCATGGGGCTATCCCCCCAGGCAATACCTGGCCCCTGATTTAAAGGGGCTGGGTTTATTGCCCAGCGCCAGAGGCGCCCCCTTGAGGGGGATCGACGCAATTTTTTGACCTGCCACCCATGAGCTTCGGTTTGTGGGTGGTCCCACGTTAATAGGACCTTGTGCCTAACCCGTACAAGTGGGGTACGAGGTGAATAAAATGTAGGCCCGGGGTGAGGGTCCAGTGGCTTCGGCCCTGGATCTTTACAAGTTAATAGCGTTGATCGCAGGGGGCTATACCCCCAGGCAATACCTGCCCGCTTTATATATATATATATATATATATATATATATATGGATTTTTTAAAAACACTTTAGTTGCCTGAAGACTGCCGCAGAGCAAGAAACCAAATGGTAGCAAAATTGTTCCAATGATAATAAATATAAGCTAAAACTTTAATTTATTTATTTATCTATCTATTTATCTACACATATATGTATATATTTATATATATGTGTTTGTGTGTGTGTGCGCGCGTATATATATATTTATGTATATATATATATTGTGTGTGTGTGAGTGTGTGTGTGTATGTGTGTGTATTTATCTATTCTTATCTTTATACGATATATACATATACATATACATATACATATATATATACATATATCTTATAAATATTAGGATAAAAAAATTGTTTAAATACATTTGTTTATATATATATATATATATATGTATATATATATATATGTTTGTGTGTGTGTGTGTGTGTGATTAATATGAAATATTTCGGTATTTGTATACATTCTTATTTAGAGATATAAGAGCTCAATGTATATATATCGAAATATGCACATAAACATACATATATATATACACGCATATATATATATATATATATATATATATATATATATTTGGGAGAGTATGTGCTTTTTTTTTTTTTTTTTTTTAATTTTAGTCAGACCTAATTTTTTGAAAGTTAATTCATTTATGGTTAATTAGGCGGGATTTAACCATAAATGAATTAACTTTCAAAAATTAGGTCTGACTAAAATTTTAAAAAAAGCACATACTCTCCCAATAATACTGTCGGCTGAAAATAGCTAAAAGTTGTTTACATTTGCATATATATATATATATATATATATATATATATATTATATATAATATATATATAAATGAATCCATACATATATACAGAGTAAAATATAAATAAATGGATTGGTTTTTCATTTACTTATTTATTTATATATATATATATATATATGTGTGGTGTGTGTGTGTGTGTGTGTGTGTGTGTGTGTGTGTGTGTGTGTGCACGTGTGTGGGTGTTTGTATGTGCGTGAGTGTATCAGATTATATCTTCAGCATTTGTCTAGAAACGATCAGATATTTAAAATTACGATACTAAATAGCCTATTTATGGAAATCAACCCTTAACCCCCCCCACACACACACACATACCTAATTATACCCCCCCCATCCGAGAACCTCAGACACTTCTCCTAGTTTCACCAAATCTTCCCAAGGGCCCAAGTCGACTTTTGAGATAATATCAGTTACCTCTTCCCATTCTCCTTAATTTCCTCGATTAGCGCTCGGAAATGCCAGAGGCCAAGGGGAGCAATCACAAGGGATTAGAGCTGTTAAGACCTTAGCGATGTTTTGACCAAAGAAAATCCTGCACAAGACGCAACGGTGAAAGTAATGGTCACACAGCAGGCAAGCTCAGTAAATAATGTTTGTGAACAGTGTAGTATCCTATACTCACGTTTTACGAGCAATGGACTCGCCCATGCAGGCCATATAAACAGTGGGTTACCCCTCCTCATTTTGTGGTTGAGTTTCGTTTAGCTAAATAATTTGTAGTAAAGTAAAACAGGCTCAGAACTGACGGGAAAGTAAGTAAAAGTAAAGTCGACGGGGCGGCCTAAAGTCAGTATCAGCCAGTCAGCGAGGGAGTCTATCCCCTTTTCAATAGCGCTAGACCAAGGAGATTGTTTTTTAGCATCTGACGTGGAGCGCCAAACCTACCATCAGCTCCTTACTTTAACTGCACATATCCCTGTTCTACTCATACGCTGAGTCGGCGAGGGCCGGTATCGAACTAGGAACCTTGTGGTTTCTAGCCGAACGCTCTACCGACTGAGCTAACCCGACGGGAAAGTACTAAGCTTTATTTAGCTAAACGAAACTCAGCTCCAAAATGAGGAGGGGCAAATCACTGTTTCTATAGCCTGCATGGGCGAGTCTATTGCTCGTAAAACGTGAGCGTAGGATACTACATACAGTACGCAGACTGCACTTTTATACAGCGTTTTTACAGTAGTGCGAGTCTTTTTTAATTAAACTAGCAAATATATGCACCCTCCGGGTGCAAGTATTTAAGTTTTAATGTAATAAAATATCGTATTGAATTAGAAAGACTAATAAGAATGCAGATAAAAAGATTTGAAACAGAGTGGGGGTATAATAGAAAAATAGAAATGAAACTTACTCTTCCATCACTGCCGTCTTTCATTGCTGAATTTTACTTATTTAACTATTTAGTTAAATTAGGAAATAAAGAATAAATTACACTTATTTTTTCTTGTTAATGGATTTCATTTAAGATTCATTGAAGAGATTTTGCTTATATTCATTAAAATAAAACCAAACAATTAGAAATCCATAATACTAAGCACATATTTAATAAAATCACATTTTTGATATCAATATGCAAATTAGCCTTCCCATTCACACTGCAAACCGCTATTTTTTGTATATATAAATACAATTGCATGTTATTAGTATGTTGATATCGTCTACAGTGGCTTCGGCCTCTGGACCATTGCTATGATTAACGGCGTCGATCCCAGGGGGCCATCCCCCCAGGCAACACCTGCCCCCTCGATTTAAAGGGGCAGGGCTGGGTT
>CM042176.1:57534354-57539354 GCA_023376005.1 Doryteuthis pealeii
TTTTGGGATTACGCTCTTATAATACCTATTTACCTATTGCCTCAAACTGATGTAATCAGATTTTCTGACATTACTGTCTAAGGGGAGCAATTCTGGATCGTTTTAAGGGTGACCATGACAGATTAAAATGGTATGAATTCAAGAAAACCCTAACATCTACTACCACACGGGTTTAGGGTGGACCTGGGATTAATGGTAATTTCTGCCTAGAGATATCAGTGTATACCTATGAGTTTCATCAGACCGCTAACTTTATTTTCAATAAAGTTAGCGGTCTGATGAAACTCATACATTGATACCTGTGGGCAGAAATAGATCTATAACCGAAAAGTGGACGATTTCTAAGCCTTTTACTTTAAGAATTATAGTGTCCTGTTCAGTAATATTGAACATCGAGCTCACAACTTGAACCTGAACTACTCTAACATTCCGCCGTTGACAGAAAGGGCCAGCTTAGAATCATCCTAATTCCAACTTACCTGGTAACTACTCTACGGATATATATATATATATATATATGAGAAGAAAATATTTTAAAAATATAACATTTTAATCTTCTTACTTTTCTAACATTAATATTCCATATGAAATACGTCATATATTTGTTAACATTTCGTTCTCCGCCTATTCACGTTCATGCATGCGTCTTCCTATGATCTTCACCTTCGATTTTTGCACATGCAATGATCCCGTCATTGGCTTTCGTAAACAAACGTGCATATAAAGATTAACGGTTAATAACATCATATTCACTCATTTACTATACACTAAACATCTTTCATTTTGTCCCTCACATAAACATTACTTAACAGTGTCCTGAAGATGGTACAATATACCGAAATGCTTAAGTATTGACACATAAAATTGTTTCACCTGATCATAACGTCCTGTGTTTGTTAGATTTTTAAAATATTTTCTTCTCATATTGTCGGATTAATTTCCTCACCGTATTTCCACATATATATATGACCAGTTACTACGCGTATGCAACCTTTATGCAGCCCATAAACACTCTCATACATTCAATTCGCCTTCACATACACACACACATCATTTTATCCAATCATACGCATCCCATGTCTATTGAATTTTTTTGAAATTTTTTGTAATTTTTTCGATTTTCCTTACATTTGAAACATCTTCACCTGATGATTGCATCGCATGAAACCAATATGGTTGTGAATGTTCCTTTGTCATCTAATAAATAGATATGTAAAACCTTTATATATTTATCTTATCATATTATATAACAGCTCTATTTTATATTGAGCACTTTACCAATAATACTGCCTTTGGTACACCATTCCAGCAAAAGCTGAAACAGTGACCATCTCACACTATAGTATATATATATATATTATATATATATATATAATATATATATATATATATATATATCAATGATTTGATTCTAGCGACCTGCTTATCAATAGTAAATATCCATCGTTAATATCTGCAGTTTCAAAACAGAACAAATAGTAATAGATTCTGTTGTGATTAATTTGAGTTGCAATAACGTCATCTACGTATTATCTAAGTGCAATATAACATAGACTCTGGAAATAATTTCATTTGATTCCTCAAGATATGAAGCTCGGTAAATAAATGTCAGTGAAGTAAAAGCCTAAGTAAACATGACAGAGAAATCCTAAGGTTTTATAACGTGGCTTTATTTCATTTAGTTGTCTTGTTAGAAAACGTTGAACAATTCATCTTAACAATAAAATGACAAAGCCAACACTTCGTGAAGAAATATTAATGTTGTTATCATGCAAATATCAAATGCGAAATAAAGAGGTGTATGTGAATGACGGAGTCTGTATTATAAAAAAGAACAAATATTTCCAATACTCATTAGGCGAAATTCTATATGATTATTATTTTCTCCCCATGAGTGTTTTTCACGCCCACCTAAGCTGGTGGTTCAACGTCTTAGTCGGGTCTCAAGAACTCTTCTGCGTATTCTAGCCGATCTCAACAATGCTGTTTTTGGATGGTCTCGATTCTTCCTCTGATTTCCAATTTCTCCAGACTCTTTTCCAAACCCAATTACAATTGATATGGCTTTCACTTTTATGTTTCATAGTTTTCTTAGTTCTCTGGCAAGGTCCAAGTATTTCTTTTGGTTTTCTTTCATTTTTAATTGGTTGTCGGCCGGGACAACCGAATCTACGATATGTCAATCAATACTAGGGCTGCTCCTCTGGCCGGTATTATTATTATTATTATTATTATTATTATTATTATTATTATTATTATTATTATTCACTCCTTTTGAGTTTTCACATCAGCGTTAGCTGATAATCTTTCACTGGAGTCTGAGTGACAGCAAGTCTCCTCAGGTCTTCAGGACTCTTCTGGGTATTCTGGCAGATTACAGTAATGCAGTGTTCTGAATGGTTTCAACCCTTCCTCTGATTTCCAAACATTCCAAACCCTTTTCTAATCCTTTTGGGACTGTTCCAAGTGCACCAACTACAATTGGTATCACTTTGACTTTCATATTTCATAACTTTTTTAATTCTCTGGCAAGGTCCGGGTATTTGCCCATTTTTTTCATTTTTCTTTAGCTTCACCCTGTGATCTGTTGGCACTGCAAAATCTACCAGTTGACAAGTTCTTTCTTTTTTGTTTATCAACACTAGGTCTGGTCTTCTTGCTGGGATAAGGGGATCCGTTTTCATTTCAAAGTCCCAGAGAATTTTATGCGGTTCGTTCTCACGAACAGATTCTGGTTTATGCAAATACCATTTTGTTGTATGGTCAAAATTATTTTTTTCTGTATAATTCCCAGTGGATCACCTCCCCAACCCAGTCGTGTCTAGTTTTGTATTCTCGTTGTGCTAGTTTGCTACATTCGCAGAGTACATGGTTTACAGTCTCATCTCTATTCCGACAAAGTCTACATTTACTATTTTGTTGGGTCTTATCAATTTTTGCTTTTATATAGTTTGTCCATATGGCATTATTTTGTGCAAAAATTATTAATGATTCTGTTTCTCTTTTGAGGTTTCCTTTTCTTAACCATGTCCAAGTCTTTCCATGTGCAACCTCTTCGATTTGTCGTTTGAAGTGTCCATATAATTGTTTTTCTTCCCATTTTTGTTTTCTAGTCTTTGTTGCTTTTCTGTTTGTCCATCTGTCACTTCTACTATTGTTGGCCGCCATAAGTAATTTGTCTTTGCTCTTTCTTGTGTAATCCTCAGGTTGTTAGATAGTGGTTTCTCCGCAGTCCCCTATGTTGGCAAGACCTCTTCCCCTTCCTTTCTTGGCACATATAATCTATCTCTATCGTCTCTAGGGTGAAGAGCCTTGTGCATGGTCATTAATTTCTTGCTCTTTGGTCAATCTGTTTGAGTTCTTCTTTTGTCCATTTTAAGAAAGGTCCTGAGTATGTTATAATGGGGAAGGCCCAGGTATTGATTCCTTTGATCAGATTTCTGCTGTTAAGTTTGGTTTCTAGAAGTTTTCTAGTTCTCCTGAGATATTCTTTTTTAACTTTTCCTTTCATTTCTGTTTGCATGATATTGTCCGCTTCTAAAATTCCTAAGTATTTATAGCTTTCATTTTCATCAAGTGATTTAATTTGTATTCATTATTCATTAATTTTCTTTCACCCTGTTTCATTACTAGCATAGCACATTTTTCAATTCCAAATTCCATTCCTATATCTTGGCTATATATTCTAATAGTTTGTACCAGGGTTTCTAATTCTTTTTCATTTTTTGCAAAAAATGTTTATGTCATTATTATTATTATTATTATTATTATTATTATTATTATTATTATTATTATTTCTTTTTCTAATTTCTTTTTTTTTATTTCTTTTCAGGTACGTTGGCTTTCTTCTCTTGAATATCCACAAAGTTTCGGGTAATTTTCTAAAAAGAAATTCTTTTCTTTTCTTTCTTCATTTCAGCTTGTTTTCATTTTTAGTTTGAAAATTTGATCCACTACTTTCACTTTCATTTTGGATGATGAACGGAGTTTTATGTATGAATCTTAACTTGATTTTTTAAAAATAAATAACGCTTTTGTATATTATTTACGAAAAAGAACTATATACACGATTTTCTCGATCAAAAAGACCTCCAGGATTTGACCATTTGGTCTTCTTATCCAATCAATTAATTAATTAGATAAATGAATAAATTCCAATTACTGAGCCAATTACTGGGCCTTTTTTTTTCAAGTTATTATATTAATGTATGTGGAGGCTGGAAGGAGGAGAATTGATAGGAAAATTGTTATAGGCATTTTAAAATCTGAATACTGCATCGAAAATTAATTTATTTAAGGATGGTTTATATTGTTTGATATATAAAGCTTCAAGTATATACAGGGTATTCGGGATAGATTTGATTGGTTGGAGGTATTGACGCACACTACGCATCATTTAAAAGCTTGGGCCCTTCTTCATTCATATACCTGATGACAGATAGAATGGATATTTCTGAATTTTGATGATTATTTTATCAATTCCTATTCGGCCGACTGTGTAAGATGCAAGTGTTCTATCGTTATTCCTTTATTTCAAATTGCAATTCCAATTATGTTGAATAAACATGCTTGTTGAGGGTCACAGCTGGCACAGAGGAACGTGGCTACTTCCTGTTAACCACCTGGGTACTCAGATATGTCGAATGATAAAAGATTAATTTAGAATTGAGGTGTTAACATTGTTGACGGCTTGAAAATTCCTCAGCTGCAATATTAAAAATGACATCGTCTAATCCAATTTGAATTCATCATTTGAAATCGTCCATTGATGCTAAACAGAGCAGACATCAAGTGGCATATCTTCTGCTTATGAATTTCTTTGACCTGGAGGTGCGTGACAGAGTTTGAGGTGCGTGGTGTAATGGTTAGAGTCGTAGGAAATGAACTCGTCGAACAAATCGTGGATGAAGCTACAGTTCACATAACGCTAATACCCTTGATACCTATTCTCCCTTCAGCTATGGGTAATAGTAAGACAAGCTGGGCTCTTTAACCTTGGT
>CM042176.1:57544354-57548490 GCA_023376005.1 Doryteuthis pealeii
GACGTTTACATTGAGGTACCTCTTAAATGTAAACTAGGACGTTACGTACGCTCTTAAAATGTAAACAGGAGGCTCTTACATGGATGGTACCTCTTAAATGTAAACTAGTACGTTTACATGGAGGTACCTCTTAAATGTAAACTAGTACGTACCAAAATATTGTAAATATTATATATAATATATATATATATATATATATAGTAATATGAAGGATCCCTAGCCACAACCTCAATATGAAGCCTTATATCTAACATGTAAATTTTTCTATTAGCCTTTTGGTTTGACAATGAAGAATGCCAGAGAAGAATTCATTGATCTTCAGTATTCAGAAGATTTGACGTCCAAGTTTCTTGCTTGGCACATTTTTCAATTTCTTTGGAGAACCACGTGCTTCCATCTGGATGATTCCCCCAACCACAACCCAGCAATGTTTGGGCACTGAATAACCGCTATGTGAAAGTTTTTTCTTATGGGGGTGAATCATGCCAAGAGTACGCTTGCGTTTGCCACTGTCAAATCATCACTTGTCAGATGTGCTCTTCTGTCAACCTCTTGAAATAACCCCGATATGCCAAAAGCGGAGATAATTAGTATTATTTGTATTATTCGGACTATTCTCTCATCTTCATTATTATTTGTACAACGTTTCGGCCGATGTGCTATCTGGCCTTCTTCAGGTATTTCTTGTCGGACTCGGGAACTTTCTCAGACTCGGGAACCTTCTTTTTCAACTCGGAACCTTCTTGTCGTAATCGGAGCCCTCGCGGAACTTTGAACCTTACCCTTTATTCAGCCCACGGGGGTATATCCTAGTGGATAAAGGAGTTGGGTTAAGATAGTTATATATGACAATATATCTCTAGACAGCAAATTCATCCTGGTCAGGGGCCAGCAGTAGCAATAGAATGATAATTAACAGCGCTTAACACCTAGCTATGGTTAGCGGGGAATAAACAGGATAGCCCAGAGAAACAGGACAGTTAAAGATGGAATTTGCTGTAGATAAAGACTGAATGTTTATAATTAAATTGCTTTGTTATTTAAATAAAATTATTTTCTACCCCTGAAACTGGAAAAGACCTTGGGTTTTTTGGGTTTTTTTTTTTTTCAATTTTTATACTTTTTCTAACTCCTTGTGTAATGGGAAGTAAGCAATGATTTAGAATTTTTTTTTTTACTTATAATTTAGCCAAATCAAGAATTGACAATTTCTGAGATTTAAAATAAAAGATCGTTTGGAAACTTTTTGTTTTTTTCAATTTTTAAATTTTTATTTATTTTTATTACATTTTTTTTCTAACTCTATGTGCAATGATTAGATATTTGGTGATTTTTTCTTCTTTATAATTTAACAAATCAAAAATTGATTTTTGAGATTTAAAAAAAAGTAATTTTTTCTAAAATTAAGGATCTTTTTAAAGTTTATTTTCTGCCCTGTAACTGGTAAAGACCTTGGCAATTTTTTTTAATGTCTCATTTTTTCAATCTTTTTAAAAAGTTTTTTAATTTATTCTTTTTTTTTGTCTAACTCCATGTGAATCGGGTAGCAATGATTAAACTTTTTTTTTTCTACTTTAATTTGACAACATCAACATTTTTTCTGATATTAAAAAAAAAAGTTGTTTCTAAAACTAAGAATCTTTTTAAAGTTATTTCCTGTCCCGAATTATATATATATATATATAATTATATATATATAATTTGAAACATCGATTGATTAAACAATGTGTCATGGATGTTCCTTTTCATAAGTGCTCGAAACCGAAACATTAATAACGTTGATTTCCACCATAAATAAATACCACTTTTTTGGTATACGTTCGTGTTTTATTATTTTTCCACACACACACACACACACACACAACATATAATATATATATTATATATATATATTATATATATACTGTAAACATATATATGACCGATTGATTGATAAAAAAACAATTGGGTAGTGGGTGTTCTGATATACGTTTCAAAATGGCTCAATAATATTTATCAGCTTTTATTTCTTCCTGAAGATAAAAAAATCAAACACATATATCCAAACAAAGGTCGTGGTGTGTTTCATATCGTTTTTTAAAGCATAATATTCACTTTTTGTTCAAATATTTTTTTTTAAAATTTATTTTTTTCCGAAATGAAAGAAAAAAATTGTAGAGTCGGCATTATTCCAAGAATATACGCCAACACACTTTCCGTTGTGAATTTAAAAACAAAATAAAAACAATAATACATTATTTCTCGGCTACACCAAAGATTTTTTGGCAATGTTACAATATACATATATAGTATATATATATATATTATATATATATATATATATATATATATATATATATATATATATATATATATATATTAAGCAAAGAGCTATTTACTCTTTAATGTAGACTCGTTCTTTACCGTATCTTTATAATTCCAACAGCCTTGAATTATTCATGCCTCGTCTCTCTCCCTCTCTCTTTATATATATATATATATATATATATATATTATTATATATATATATATATATATATATATATATAGTCTAGCCACACAGAGGAGACGAGATAGGACGAAACACATATATTTCGTTCGGGTTTCATAAAATTAAATGGGGTTGGGGGTCGACTTATCAAAAAATATTTCATCAAATATATTTTAGGAAAATCCTATTTCAAGCATAAATTAATCTAAAAGGTGAATAAGTATCGAAATTTTCGTGAAAATTTGACAATTAATTGATTCTTCATTTTTATATTTTTATGTAGTAATGATACTGCCTATAAATTAAATATTCATTGATAAACTTACTTAAATCCTCAAATGACTGGGGCGTAGGCAGTGACGTAGTTTTTGTAACAGACAAAAAGAGAACGAATCTCTATTATTAATAGAGATATAAAACACATACACACGCGCACACACACAAACACAACTATATATATATATATATATATATATATATATATATATATATATAATCCACAAAGTCCAGAGAAGAAATCTTCCTTACGACACAAGATTTCTATTTTTAAAAACTCTGTCACAGCTTTGAGAGCTCAATGTGTGCTCTTAAAGTTAGAAGTCACAGAGCAAATATATAAGTAAGAGAAAATAACAAAAAACTCTAAGTCTTTTGTTATTTTCTTTACTTTATATATTTGCTCTGTGATTAACATAGAGATTATAATATAGATATATATATAGGTATTATCTTATTCTAATTGCGCGCGCCTGTGTCGTTTTTTCTGTGCTGTAACCGAAACTATATTCCTTACTACAAGTCACAATTCTCTTACTTATTGACATCACATTCTCCCAGGATTTATATTCTTAATTCAAACCTCAATTATTAATAAAATTGTCTTACATTATTATACTGTTAACCTATGTCTACCATACTGACAACATGGAATACTAGTATATATACAACGAAAATAGGCGGTTACAGTACGTGAACGAGAGGCTAATTTGCATATTAATTATTAAAAAATCGATATAATAAATATGTGCTTAGTATTACTTGATTTATAATGTTTGCGTTTTTATTTTTAATTGATATAAGCAAAAAATCTCTTCAATAGAATCTTAAAATGCAAATCCATTCACAAGATGAAATAATTGTCATTTTTATTCTTTAACTTCCTCTTTTAACTAAATTTACTTTAAATTATAAAACAATAACAATGAAGAGACGAGAGTGATGGGAGTAAGTTTCAGTTGTTCCATTTTTAATTATCTCCCTCTGTTTCAAAGTCTTTTATTATACCCTCTGTTATAATCTTTTTATCTGTATCTTATTCTAGTTTCAATTAGCCTTTCTCAATTTAATACAATATATTTTTCAACTTAAAAACTTAAATACTTGCGAACGGAGGTCGACTTACTGCTAGATATAATATATATATATATATATTATACTATATATATGATATACTATATAGTATATAGTAAAAAAGCCGGGACCAAAGCGGATCAGCAATCAGCGGCGGTCTATCCCTTCTATTAGCGCTAGGACCAAAGATGATTGGTTGTTTTTGCATCTGGAGGTGGAGCGCCACATCACCTACTTGCTTACGCACAGATCCCTGTGCTACTCATATGCTGAGGTGGCGAGAGGCTGTATCGACTAGGAAACCTTAGTGGGTCTA
>CM042176.1:57548590-57556090 GCA_023376005.1 Doryteuthis pealeii
GGGTGAGGGTTTGGTGCTGGGGTCGGGGGCGGCGCTGGCGTTTGGTCTCGTGTGCTTTGGTATTCCCGTCGATAATTGGAAGTCCCTGACATCTGATCGTGGGCAATGGAGGGCTGCGATATACAGGGGTGCACAACTGTTTGAAGCTGCAAGGGTGGACCGGACAAAACTCAGAAGAGCGTGACGAAATCGTGAAACTCTGCAATTTATGTTCCTGCTGCACAAAAATGTGCCGAACAGTTTGTGGTCTCAAGTTTCAAATGAAAGTTCACAGTGATGCATATACAACGCCTGTCGACTCAGTCAACGCTGATCGTTATGTGTGCCAGATATGTTCTAAGTTATGCGAGACTTTGGCAGGATTGAAAAGTCATGAACGAGCTCACAAACAGACACTGAATGAAGGTCAATATATTATCTATATGAGTGCTTGGGAAGATCTAGCATCAAATCGGAAAGAATGGGTTAAGACATGTTTCGCTGGATTAAAGAGCTTTGAAGAAAATAGACTGGAACCTCGGGGTCATCCCCGTCTAACTTTAAAACAAAAACATCTGACTCCCGCTCTAGACAATTTCATCTGTCAGTGTGGTTTCATTGCTCGTAGCAAGGCTGGGTTGCTATCACACTCGAGGAAACACAAAATGTCTTCTTGATAGTATGCACAACATGAGAGGAAACAAATCACTCAGTGTTGACCCTCATCTATTGTTCACGATAGGAAAGTCCACCACACTCAAATACACACACACACACACACACACACACACACATATATATATATATATATATATATATATATAATATATATATATATATATTATATACTGTAGTGTGAGATGGTCACTATTTCAGCTTTTGCTGGAATGGTGTACCAAAGGCAGTATTAATTGGTAGAGTGCTCAATATAAAATAGAGCTGTTATATAATATAATAAGATAATTATATAGGTTTTACATATCTATTTATTGGGTGACAAAGGAACATTCACAACCATATTGGTTTCATGCGATGCATTCATCAGGTGAAGATGTTTCAAATGTGAAGATGTTTCAAATTTGAAACATCTTCACCTGATGAATGCATCGCATGAAACCAATATGGTTGTGAATGTTCCTTTGTCACCCAATAAATAGATATGTAAAACCTAATATTTATCTTATTAATATATATATATATATATATATATATATATATATATATATAATCTTTGTTTAAGCAGTAACCTGTCTCTAAATAACACACAGAAATGGACTAATATAATTCATTGGTTTTGGTGTGTTAAAATAGAAAAGAATTACTGACTAATTTTGGAAAAAACATTCACTGAGGATTTGGAATAAATGTGAAAACACCATATGTCGAGTATTTATATAAGCTTGAAAAAATATGCAGGAACTCTCATCGGCTGTCCGGTTAAGTCTGACTTTATCTTTAAAAAAACGAAAATATTTGTAATACGCTATATTAAACAGACTAGCAAATATATGCACCCACCGTGTGTAAGTATTTAAGTTTTAATGTAATAAAATATCGAATTAAATTATTAAATTAGAAATGCTAATGAAACTAAATAAGAATGCAGATAAAAAGATTTGAAATAGAGAGGGGGTAAATAAACAAAAAATAGAACAACCAAAAGTTACTCTTCCTTCACTGTTAAATTTTCCTAATTTAATTACATAGTTTTTAATTTATTTCATTTATTTATTTATCTAATAATTTAATTATTTATTTAGTTAGTTTTTAATTCATTTAACTTAATCATTTCCTAATTTCATTATTAATAGGAAGTAAATAATAAAAATTACAGTTATTTCTTCTTGTTAATGGACTACTTTTAATATTTATCCTCGAGATTTTTGTTCATATTCATTAAGATAAAACCAAAGAATTAGAAATCAATAATACTTAGCATATATTTATTAAAATCAAATTTTTAATATTAATATGCAAATTAGCCTTCTCATTCACACTGTAAACTACTATTCTGTTGTATATATAAATACAATTGCGTGCTATTAGTATGCAGCCCGCGCCCGGTTTCGACCGGGGGTCCGGTGAGCTTCGGCCGCTGGACCGGTGATGGTATAATAATAGCGTCGATCCCAGGGGGCCATCCCCCCAGGCAACACCTGCCCCCTCGATTTAAAGGGGCAGGGCTGGGTTTATTGCCCAGTGCCTGAGGCGCCCCCCTTGAGGGGGAATGCCGACGGGATCGACGCAATTTTTTCACCTGCCACTCCATGAGCTTCGGTTTGTGGGTGGTCCCACGTTAATAGGGACTTTGTGCCTGACCCGTACAAGTGGGGTACGCGGTAAATACAGTATGCAGCCCGCGCCCGGTTTCGACCGGGGGTCCGGTGAGCTTCGGCCGCTGGACCGGTGATGGTATAATAATAGCGTCGATCCCAGGGGGCCATCCCCCCAGGCAACACCTGCCCCCTCGATTTAAAGGGGCAGGGCTGGGTTTATTGCCCAGTGCCTGAGGCGCCCCCCTTGAGGGGGAATGCCGACGGGATCGACGCAATTTTTCAACTGCCATTCCATGGGCTTCGGCTCGTGGGTGGTCCCACGTTAATAGGGACTTTGTGCCTGACCCGTACAAGTGGGGTACGCGGTAAATATCGTATGCAGCCGCCACCCGGTTTCGACCGGGTCAGGTTCTGTTATAATAATAGCGTCGATCCCAGAGGGCCATCCCCCCAGGCAATACCTGCCCCCTTTGGGGACAGGGCTGGGTTTATTGCCCAGCGCCTGGGGCGCCCCCCTCGAGGGGGAATGCCGATGGGATCGACGCAATTTTTGTTCTCTCCCACCCATTAGCTTCGGCTTGTGGGTGGGTCCACGTTAAAACGGAGCCTTGTACCCAGTCCATACAGGTGGGGTATGAGACAAATAAATGCAGCCCGCGCCCGGTTTCGACCGGGGGTCCGGTGAGCTTCGGCCGCTGGACCGGTGATGGTATATTAATAGCGTCGATCCCAGAGGGCCATCCCTCCAGGCAATACCAGCCCCCTTTGGGGACAGGGCTGGGTTTATTGCCCAGTGCCTGAGGCGCCCCCTTGAGGGGGAATGCCGACGGGATCGACGCAATTTTTGTTCTCTCCCACCCATTAGCTTCGGCTTGTGGGTGGGTCCACGTTAAAACGGAGCCTTGTGCCCAGTCCATACAGGTGGGGTATGAGACAAATAAATGCAGCCGCGCCCGGTTTCGACCGGGGGTCCGGCGAGCTTCGGCCGCTGGACCGGTGATGTATATTAATAGCGTCGATCCAGAGGGCCATCCCTCCAGGCAATACCTGCCCCCTTTGGGGACAGGGCTGGGTTTATTGCCCAGCGCCTGAGGCGCCCCCTTGAGGGGGAATGCCGATGGGATCGACGCAATTTTTGTTCTCCCCACCCCATTGGCTTCGGCTTGTGGGTGGGCCCACGTTAAAACGGAGCCTTGTGCCCAGTCCATACAGGTGGGGTATGAGACAAATAAATGCAGCCCGCGCCCGGTTTCGACCGGGGGTCCAGTGAGCTTCGGCCGCTGGACCGGTTCTGTTATAATAATAGCGTCGATCCCAGGGGGCCATCCCCCCAGGCAACACCTGCCCCCTCGATTTAAAGGGGCAGGGCTGGGTTTATTGCCCAATGCCTGAGGCGCCCCCCTTGAGCGGGAATGCCGACGGGATCGACGCAATTTTTCACCTGCCACTCCATGAGCTTCGGTTTTGTGGGTGGTCCCACGTTAATAGGGACTTTGTGCCTGACCGTACAAGTGGGGTACGCGTAAATACTATGCAGCCCCCGCCCAACGGGTGGGGATTGCTATCATTAACGGCGTCGATCCCAGGGGGCCATCCCCCCAGGCAACACCTGCCCCTCGATTTAAAGGGGCAGGGCTGGGTTTATTGCCCAGCGCCTGAGGCGCCTCCCTTGAGGGGGAATGCCGACGGGATCGACGCAATTTTTCACCCGCCACCCATGAGCTTCGGTTTGTGGGTGGTCCCACGTTAATAGAGCCTTGTGCCTGACCCGTAGTGGGGTACGTGGAAAATATCATGTAGACCCGCCTAACGGGGTGGTGGTCCAGTGGCTTCGGCCCTGGATCTTTACAAGTTAATAGCGTCCATCACAGGGGGCTATCCCCCCAGGCAATACCTGCCCCCTGACTTAAAGGGGCAGGGCTGGGTTTATTGCCCAGCTCCAGAGGCGCCCCCTTGAGGAGGCATCGACGCAATTTTAGACCCATCACCCATGAGCTTCGATTTGTGGGTAGTCCCACGTTAATAGGACCTTGTGCCTAACCTGCACAAGTGGGGTACGAGGTGAATAAAATGGATCTTTACAAGTTAATACCTGCCCTCTTTATATATATATATATATATATATATATATATATATATATATATAGGTTAAAAGAAAGGAAATGAATCCGACAATATGAGTATGAAAAGGTGGAATGAAAACATCACACAATGCTGTTAAAGAAGAAAACAATTTATAATATAATCATAGCTGATATTGATCAATATTTCGATTTTACAAAAATCATCATCAGAGCTCATTCACTCCCGTAGTTGTTTGGGTCGGAGAGGAATGTCAAATCAGTTTACAAAATAAAAAACCTTAATACTGCAACAAACGAAAGACGTTATAATATTCACCAACGTGGGCATTCGCGCCATATATATGTCGGTCATGTCTCATATGTATATCTTTTGTCAACCAAATGTAGCGAATTTTTTAGATGTTGGCAACAAGACGAAACTTTCCTCTCCGACCCAAACAACTACGGGAGTGAATGAGCTCTGATGATGATTTTTGTAAAATCGAAATATTGATCAGTATCAGCTATGATTATATTATAAATTGTTTTCTTCTTTAACAGCATTGTGTGATGTTTTCATTCCACCCTTTCTTACTCATATATATATATATAATATATATATATATATAATATATATATATATACACGTATATATATATAATATATAAATATTATATATATGAATCGATACGTATATATAGAGTAAAATATAAATAAATAGATTGTTTTTCATTTACTTATTATATATATATATATATATATATATATATATATATCTGTGTGTGTGTGTGTGTGTGTGTGTGTATGTGTGTGTGTGTGTGTGTGTGCACGTGTGTGGGTGTTTGTATGTGCGTGAGTGTTTCAGCATTTGTCTAGAAACGATCAGATATTTAAAATTAACGATACTAAATAGCCTATTTATGGAAACCACCCCTTAACCCCCACACACACACACCTAATTATACCCCCCCCGAGAACCTCAGACACTTCTCCTAGTTTCACAAATCTTCCCAAGGGCCAAGTCGTCTTTTGAGATAATATCACTTACCTCTTCCCATTCTCCTTAATTTCCTCGATTAGCGCTTGGAAATGCCAGAGGCCAAGGGGAGCAATCACAAGGGATTAGAGCTGTTAAGACCTTAGCGATGTTTTGACCAAAGAAAATCCTGCACAAGACGCAACGGTGAAATTAATGGTCACACAGCAGGCAAGCTCAGTAAATAATGTTTGTGAACAGTGTAGTATCCTATTCTCACGTTTTACGAACAATAGACTCGCCCATGCAGCTCCATATAAACAGTGGGTTGCTCCACCTCATTTTGTGGTTGAGTTTCGTTTAGCTAAATAATTTGTAGTAAAGTAAAACAGGCTCAGAACTGACGGGAAAGTAAGTAAAAGTAAAGTCGACGGGGCGGCCTAAAGTCAGTATCAGTCAGTCAGCGAGGGAGTCTATCCCCTTTTCAATAGCGCTAGACCAACTCAGTCAATGAAAGAGTCTTCCCTCTTGCCTTCTCCTTCTTTTAATCAACACATGGCTATAATTGAAACTGACATTTACACTTGTACATTTTATTATTTGAACTAAGTCTCTAATAGTCATTTTTCCATTCTTTTTGATAAAAATGTTCTTTTTTAGATATGTATTCCTTTTTTGTTCTGGTAATAAAAAAAAGGATTTAAAGAGCTGTTATGTTCGGTCCTCATGACGGACATATGTAATTTTTGTGGCCCTCTTGACGGACATATGTAATCCATGTGGCCCTCATGACATACATATGTAATCTATGCGGCCCTAAGAGGCTACTCAGTTTGGCATGTCTAATGTACCGTAATATACTTTCGGATCGCTTACCAAGTTGCATCAAAGCCGTGCAATTTTTATCGAGATATTTCATGACATGCAACACTCCACTTTCGCCATTATTTAGGCTAGACAAACGGTCGGTTGGTCATACCAAGCCCTAGCACCTATACGACTGTCCCAACCCTATTGCCCTGATGGTAATAGCCTAACCTTTTTTATCCTATATGTGCTAGAAGGTGGTGGTTGAGGGTTGAGTGTCAATCTAAGGGTCCCATCTATGGGTTAAATAGAAAAACGCGGCCCTCATTACATACATATGTAATCGATGTAGCCGTAGGTGGCTACTCGGTTTGACATGTCTAGTGTACCGTAGTACCCTTTCGGATTGCGCAATTTTTATCAAGATATTCCAAGATGCTGGATACTTTTGGACAGACCTGATCCGCTATGCGAAGCTGAAAATGAAATTATTGGAAAATGTCAAAATTTGATGAACGTCGTTTTTCGTCTAACCTCTCCGTTTACAAAAGTCATTTATTATTTCAAACTAGTCTATTAGTTAAAACAAAGGAGAATTAATAAACCCTCCCCCCTCTCTCTCTCTCTCTCTCTCTCTCTCTCTCTCTCTCTCTCTCTCTATGCCTCTCTCTTCTCTTTCTATATCTACTTTTCTCTCTCATCTCTACTCTCTGTCTCTCTCTCTCTTTATCTGCCTCTCTCTCTCCCTTCTCTTTCTTTCTCTCTCCTTTCTCTTTCTCTCTCTCTCTTTTCTTTTTCCCCCTCTCTCTCTATTTCTCTCTTTTCTCTTTTTCTTCTCTCTCTCTCTCTTTCTCACTCTCTTGTCACTATCTCTCTATTTCTCTTTCTCTCTCTCTTTCTGTCTCTTTCTTTCTTTCTTCTCTCTTCTCTTCTCTCTCTCTCTCTCTCTCTCTCTCTCTCTCTGTCTCTCTCTGTCTCTCTCTGTCTTCTCTCTTGTTCGCTCGTTCGCTCTCTGTATCCCTCATAGACAGTGAGTCTCGCTTTATATCCATGCTCCGTTAAAGCACCGTTGAAGAGGTTACAAAACGCCACCCCTCACCCCCCTCTCTCTCTCTCTCTCTCTCTCTCTCAATCTCTCTCTTTCTTTATCAGTCTCTCTCTCTCTCTCGCTCTTTCTCTCTCCATTTCTCTGTCTCCATTTCTCCCTTCTCTCTCTCCCCCCCCCTTTCTCTCTATCTCAACATGCACTAAATGCCAAGAGAGATTTACAGTGAAACATATAATGTTAGAGTGTGTAGACTTTGATCTAGTGCAAACAAAATACTACCAAGCAAATAATTTGACAAAAAAACAAAACTGTTCACTAAAATGAAACCACACAGGATTTTATTGTTCCTTA
>CM042176.1:57561090-57596090 GCA_023376005.1 Doryteuthis pealeii
TCCTTCAGCTTCACCCTGTGATCTGCTGGCACTGCAAAATCCACCAGTTGACAAGTTCTTTCTTTTTTGTTAATCAACACTAGGTCTGGTCTTCTTGCTGGGATAAGGTGATCCGTTTTTATTTCCAAGTCCCAGAGAATTTTATGCGTTTCATTCTCAAGAACAGATTCTGGTTTATGCATATACCATTTTGTTGTATGGTCAAAAGTACATTTTTTGCATAGTTCCCAGTGGATCACCTTCCCAACCCAGTCGTGTCTAGTTTTGTATTCTCGTTGTGCTAGTTTGCTATATTCGCAGAGTGTATGGTTTACAGTCTCATCTCTATTACCGCAAAGTCAACATTTATTATTTTGTTGGGTCTTATCAATTTTCTCTTTGATATAGTCTGTCCTTATGGCATTATTTTGTGCAGCAATTATAAGTGATTCCGTTTCTCTTTTGAGGTTTCCATTTCTTAACCATGTCCAAGTCTTCCCATGTGCAACCTCTTCTATTTGTCGTTTGAAGCGTTTCTTCCCATTTTTGTTTTCTAGTCTTTGCTGTTTTTCTGTTTGTCCATCTGTCGCTTCTACTATTGTTGACCGCCATAAGTAGTTTGTCTTTGCTCTTTCTTGTGTAATCTTCAAGTTGTTGGATAGTGGTTTCTACGCAGTCCTCTATGTTGGTAAGACCTCTTCCCCTTCCTTTCTTAACACATATAATCTATCTCTATCGTCTCTAGGGTGAAGAGCCTTGTGAATGGTCATTAACTTTCTCGTTCTTTGGTCAATCTGTCTGAGTTCTTCTTTTGTCCATTTTCAGAATGGTCCTGAGTATCTTATAATGGGGACGGCCCAGGTATTGATTCCTTTGATCAGATTTCTGCTGTTAAGTTTGGTTTCTAGAAGTTTTCTAGTTCTCCTGAGATATTCTTTTTTAACTTTTCCTTTTATTTCTGTTTGCTTAATATTGTCCGCTTCTAAAATTCCTCATCAAGTGATTTTATAGTGTTCTGATTTGGCAGTTGTATTCCATTCATTAATTTTCTTTCACCCTGTTTCATTACTAGCATAGCACATTTTTCAATTCCAAATTCCATTCCTATATCTTGGCTATATATTCTAATAGTTTGTACCAGGGTTTCTAATTCTTTTTCATTTTTTGCAAAAATCTTTATGTCATTATTATTATTATTATTATTATTATTATTATTATTATTATTATTATTTCTTTTTATGTCATTATTATTATTATTATTATTATTATTATTATTATTATTATTTCTTTTTCTAATTTCTTTTTTTATTTCTTTTCAGGTACGTTGGCTTTCTTCTCTTGAATATCCACAAAGTTTCGGGTAATTTTCCAAAAAAAATTATTTTCTTTTCTTTCTTCATTTCAGCTTGTTTTCATTTTTTGTTTGAAAATTTGATCCGCTACTTTCACTTTCATTTTGAATGATGAACGGAGTTTTATGCAAGAGTCTTAACTTGATTTCTTTTCTAAATAACGGTTTTGTATATTATTTACGAAAAAGAATTATATACACGATTTTCTCGATCAAAAAGACCTCCAGGATTTGACCATTTGGTCTTCTTATCCAATCAATTAATTAATCAGATAAATGAATAAATTCCAATTACTGAGCCAATTACTGAGCCTTTTTTTTCAAGTTAGTATATTAATGGATGTGGAGGCTGGAAGGAGGAGAATTGATAGGAAAAGTGTTATAGGCATTTTAAAATGTGAATACTGCATCGAAAATTATTTTATTTAAGAATGGTTTGTATTGTTTGATGTATAAAGCTTCAAGTATATACAGGGTATTCGGGGTATATTTGATTGGTTGGAGGTATTGACGCACACTACGCATCATTTAAAAGCTTGGACCCTTCTTCATTCATATACCTGATGACAGATAGAATGGATATTTCTGAATTTTGATGATTATTTTATCAATTCCTATTCGGCCGACTGTGTAAGATGCAAGTGTTCTATCGTTATTCCTTTATTTCAAATTGCAATTCCAATTATGTTGAATAAACATGCTTGTTGAGGGTCACAGCTGGCACAGAGGAACGTGGCTACTTCCTGTTAACCACCTGGGTACTCAGATATGTCGAATGATAAAAGATTATTTTAGAATTGATGTGTTAACATTGTTGACGGCTTGAAAATTCCTCAGCTGCAATATTAAAAATGACATCGTCTAATCCAATTTGAATTCATCATTTAAAATCGTCCATTGATGCTAAACAGAGCAGACATCAAGTGGCATATCTTCTGCTTATGAATTTCTTTGACCTGGAGGTGCGTGACAGAGTTTGAGGTGCGTGGTGTAATGGTTAGAGTCGTAGGAAATGGACTCGTCGAACAAATCGTGGATGAAGCTACAGTTCACATAACGCTAATACCCTTGAGAAAGGTATGAATACACCTATTCTCCTTTCAGTTATGGGTAATAGTAAGACAGGCTGGGTTCTTTAACCTTGGTTAAGCAACCAGTCTAGGAGAAAGAAAACTCTGAATTCAAATCTGTTAAACTTTGCTTGGGGTGGTCACTACTAGAATATGCTCAGTCCTAATTAGTGATCTATTTCACTGGGCTCTTTAACCTTGGTTAGGCAACCAGTCTAGGAGAAGGAAAACTCTGAATTCAAACCTGCCAAACTCCGCTTGGGATAGTTACTACTAGAATAGGCTCAGTCCTAATTAGTGATCTATAAATTGTAGGATAGACTGGGCTCTTTAACCTTGGTTAGGCAACCAGTCTAGGAGAAGGAAAACTCTGAATTCAAATCTGTTAAACTCCGCTTGGGTGGTCACTACTAGAATAAGCCCAGTCCTAATCAGGTATCTATAAATAGTAAGGCAGACTGGGCTTTTTAACCTTGGTTAGGCGACCAGTCTAGGAGAAGGAAAACTCAGAATTCAAATCTGTTAAACTCCGCTGGGGATGATCTCTCCTAGAACAGACTCAGTCCTAATTTTTTAACTTTAATTCTTCTTTTTTCTGATTTTTTTTTTTTTCACATACGAATGACAATCAAAATGTATCGAGGCCGAAACTTTAATTTACAAAAAAGATAATATAAACAGATTTTTGTAGGTACAAAATTTGAGAATTGCAATCATAGGCGGGTTCATCATTAACAAACATTTTTATTTTCCCCTGAGTCTCATCAGAGTATTAACACAGGAAGAAGAACTACAATAATGAACGTAAGAAACATAACGAGATGGGGGCGAAATTTCTTTTGAAGAGGCTGAATGTTTAGATTAAAAGGAAAAACATAATATTTAAACAAATTTGTGGAGCTTGTCTTATAAAACAGGGATGTCTAGTCTTTTTACAAAGTAACGAAATGACAGCGAGATGGTATGACATGGGCATACAAAAACTGCTAGAGCGCCTACAAAAATGCATTGACTGAGATGGTGATTATATAGAAAAATCGATACGTGTTCAAACTTTAAAATGATGAAGACATCGTTGGGGACCGGTATTGAACCCGGAACCTTTGTTACATAATTGTTAGTAGCCTAACACTTATTTACAGTAGTGTAGAAAGCAAAATGGCTGTTATAAGTTGCAACCGGCGGCCTTGAAGAATTGAGTGACACGGCGTGACCTCATCCTGATCCTCCTTCCGGTGGATACCGTGAGAATCGGTGGAGAAGACCCTCTTCCGGTTTAGATTAGAAAGAAAGTTTAGTTCAGTATCGGCCAAACCACGAAGGTGGTAAGTCATGTTAAGCGCACTGCCGACTCAATCTGCGCAAGTAGTCTGGTGAGGATTTCGGAATAAAATATGATCTAAAGCAAATCGAAGTCTTGGGTTATTATATAAAAACTACCAGGGCTTCTGATAAAGAGAAATCCCCAATGGAAGACCAGACACGAAGTCCCCAAGATGAAGTCGAGACGCTAGAAGAAGAACGTAGGATATCAAAGATGAGCAAAAGAATAATAGAAGTAAAGAGAGTATACAACACCTTGTGGGTCTTAGGCGTATGCTCTATCGACAGAGCTAAACTGAGTCTCTATCAATCTGCATAAAAATAAAATAGAATATTTATTTCTAACTTTTAAATCCCGTGTAAAACCGGGTAGCTCTGATAGTTTTGAATAAACAAACTACTAAAACGTGTTTTTACTTTCTTGTTTAAAGTGTTTTTCCGCTTCAAGGTACGGCAGTTTTTTTTCTCTTCTCTCAGATTGCTTTTCGAGATGTATTTGAAGTGTTCCAGCTTTTCTTTCTGTTAAATCTCAGCGTAACAATGAATACTTTCGGCGGATTTTGTATATTTTCGCGAGAGGTGGGTGCAGTGCGTATCACCAGGAATTAAATGAAAGCGACAAAATTCGAAAAAAATGTCCTACAATGTATACACTATGTGTAATGGCGTCGATAACTGATTAAAGAATGAACCACAAACCGCGTACAATTCCATTCTATTTGCATGCACAAATGTTTTTTGATTCCATTAAAACATCAGACTCCTATTAGTGACCCGGGAGTAATATGCAACCCTTGAGGACCATATGCGACTCCTGAGGGTTATACATGTGACCCTTCACCTAACTTTCAAAATTTTCTATTTGCCTTTTGATCGTGACCGTTAAGAAGCAGTATTAAAACATCAGGCCCCTATCAGTGACCCAGGGGTAATGTGCAACCCTTGAGGGCCATATGCGACTCCTAAGGCCTATACATTGACACTACACGCAACTTTCAAAATTTTCTATTTGCCTTTTGATGGTGACCGTTAAGAAGCAGTATTAAAACATCAGACCCCTATCAGTGACCCAGGGGTAATATGCAACCCTTGAGGGTCATATGCGACTCCTAAGGCCTATACATTGACCCTACACGCAACTTTCAAAATCTTCTATTTGCCTTTTGATGGTGACCGTTAAGAAGCAGTATTAAAACATCAGACCCCTATCAGTGACCCAGGGGTAATATGCAACCCTTGAGGGTCATATGCGACTCCTAAGGCCTATACATTGACCCTACACGCAACTTTCAAAATCTTCTATTTGCCTTTTGATGGTGACCGTTAAGAAGCAGTATTAAAACATCAGACCCCTATCAGTGACCCAGGGGTAATATGTAACCCTTAAGGGCCTTATGTTACCCCTGAGACCAATACATGTGACCCTTCACGCAACTTTCCAAATGTTCTATTTTCCTTTTGATGTTGACTGTTAAGAAAGAATATTACAGTTGCAAAGAGGACTCATAGATCGTCAATGTTCAGAATTGCAATGAATAAATCCTAAACCCCAGGATATCCAATCTGCAACCCTTGAGGCCCATCCGTCCAACCTTTCGCCCAACTTTCAATATTTTTCTATTCACCTTTTAATTGATAAGCACTGAATCGAATATATATTTAGTATAAATATGTATCAGACATGCATCTCCAATCACAAGATGTTATATATAATTATTGAATTTTAGAAGATAAACATTAGAAAAGGTTACAGATGAAAAATGGAAGAATTTCTCAAATGTTTTATTACCAGATCTTAACTCAGTAGGCAGTTTGTATACACTGTGACACCCCCACTTTTGTACCCCCCCCCACATATATATATATATTAATATAATATATATATATATATATATATATATATAAAGTTAACCCTAAGAAGTCAGATATATCTACTAACAGTTTCACATTGAAGTTCATCAGGGCAAGAATATGACTCAGATCTTTGCCCTGATGAGCTACTTAGCGAAACTGTTAGTAGATATATCTGAATTAGGTTTAACTTTATTATTTGCTCTACTTAGTTATTGAGCACTTTTTACTTATTAGCTTTAGATAATCATAGCGGTTTATATATATATATATATATTATATAATATATATATATATATATATATATATTATATATATATATTTCTTTGACCAAGTATTATAGTATTAACCGATTATTTTTCGGTTGGTACGACCCTCTTGGTCTTTTCTTTTTCCATTTTACTCCAGGTGACGTTTGATAGTATATTTTTACTATCAAAATATTTGCCGGGTTTTCTTGTCGCAAGTATTTACCAATAATATATAATATTATATATATATATATATATATATATATATATATGGAGAGGGAGATAGAGAGACGGGGAGCTAACTAGGTGTGATTTAAAATAACTTTCACTGCAAGCATATATAAACCAATGATCGTCTGGTCGAATACTGGATATCGCTGGTGATCGTACAATATAAAATCAAACGTATGTATTTAATAGTTTAAACACCACCCCCGTTATCAAATGGCCGAGAGGTTAAGAAATAGGGCTGGCAAAAAGTCAGTCGGATTTCGCTCCTGGCCACAGTTAGTTTTTGTGTCTAGCCACACTGAAGAGGCGTGAAACGCCGAAACACGTATCTATGGATGACTTATATATATATTAATTTTTTAAAAATTTTTTAAAAATTTTAAAATAAAAAAATAAAAAAATAAAAATGAGTTTTCAAATTTAAAGTAATAAAAAAATCATCATTCGCATCTGATGAGTCGGGAGAGTTAGACACTTTGTTTAAGCTCCCTGAAATAGACTATTATGCTAAATCTCTAAGTCTTTTGTTATTTCTTTACTTATATATTTGCTCTGTGACTCTAACATTAAGAGCACACATTGAGCTCTCAAACTGCGACAGGTTTTTAAATAAACTCTTGTGTCGTAAGGAAGATTTCTTCTCTGGACTTTTGGATTATATATATATATATATATATATATATATATATATATATGAAGGATCCCTAGCCCACAACCCTTAAGGCCTATATATGAAGCCCTACATCCGACTTTCAAATTTTTCTATTAGCCTTTTGGTATTGACAGTGAAGAAACACCATAATAATGCCAGAGGAAATTCATTGACCGCTTACGTATTTGATACAAGAACTACCTAGTAATTTTATTCACCCCGTCTCCACACAGACTTGTATATATGTTTTTACCCCCTCCCTTCTTGTGTATAAAAGTTGTAATTTAATGTAAATAAACCTTTGTACGTTTATTTAAAGTATTGGTCGGCTTGTCGTCATTCAGCGTTGTTGTTGCTTTCATTCGGTCCCCCCTCCTTTTACGGAAGTAAAGAGAGGTGTCTGAAATCCCCTATCCCTTTTGTATGATATTATTTTGTTTTCACAACTGGGACCTTTCTCGCATTCTTTTTATTTTTTTTTTATTATTGCTTGTTGCGGACACACACTGGTCGATCTTAACGAGTGTGTGGGCGTAACTCTCGTGTTTAAAAATTGCGTGAATACCTTCAGTATTCTGATTTGGAGTCACCTCTTAAATGTAAACGTTTACATGGAGGTACCTCTTAAATGTAAACTAGGACGTTTACATGGAGGTACCTCTTAAATGTAAACTAGTACGTTTACATGGAGGTACTTCTTAAATGTAAACTAGTACGTTTACATGGAGTTACCTCTTAAATGTAAACTAGTACGTTTACATGGGGATACCTCTTAAATGTAAACTAGGACGTTTACATGGAGGTATCTCTTAAATGTAAACTAGTACATTTACATGGAGGTACCTCTTAAATGTAAACTAGGACGTTTACATGGAGGTACCTCTTAAATGTAAACTAGTACGTACCAAAATATTGTAAATATATATATATATATATATATAATATATATATATATATATATATATATATATATATATATATATATATGAAGGATCCCTAGCCTATAACCGTCAATATGAAGCCCTATATCTAACATGAACATTTTTCTATTAGCCTTTTAGTATTGACAATGAAGAATGCCAGAGGAAATTCATTGATCTTCAATGTTCAGAAGATTTGACGTCCAAGTTTCTTGCTTGGCACATTTTCAATTTCTTGGAGAACCACGTGCTTCCATCTGGATGATTCCCCCAACCACAAACCCAGCAATGTTTGGCACTGAATAACCGCTGTGAATAGTTGTTTTCATGAGGGTGAATCATGCCAAGAGTACGCTGCGTTTGCCACTGTCAAATCATCACTTGTCAGATGTGCTTCTTCTGTCAACCTCTTGAAATAACCCCGATATGCCAACAGCGCAGATAATTAGTATTATTTGTATTATTCGGACTATTCCTCATCTTCATTATTATTTGTACAACGTTTCGGCCGATGTGCTATCTGGCCTTCTTCAGGTATTTCTTGTCGGACTCGGGAACTTTCTCAGACTCGGGAACCTTCTTTTTCAACTCGGGAACCTTCTTGTCGTAATCGGGAGCCCTCGCGGAACTTTGAACCTAACCCTTTATTCAGCCCACGGGGGTATATATCCTAGTGGATAAAAGAGTTGGGTTAAGATAGTTATATATGACAATTATCTCTAGACAGCAAATTCAATCCTGGTCAGGGGCAGCAGTAGCATAGAATGATAATTAACACAGCTTAACACCTGTACCCTAGCTATGGTTAGCGGAATAAGAACAGGATAGCCCAGAGAAACAGGACATATAAAGATGGAATTTGCTGTAGATAAAGACTGAATGTTTATAATTAAATTGCTTTGTTATTTAAATAAAATTATTTTCTACCCTGAAACTGGAAAAGACCTTGGGTTTTTTGGGTTTTTTTTTTAATTTTATACTTTTTTTTCTAACTCCTTGTGTAATGGGAAGTAAGCAATGATTAGAATTTTTTTTATTTTTTTTACTTATAATTTAGCAAATCAAGAATTGAATTTCTGAGATTTAAAATAAAAGATCGTTTCAAAGTTATTTCTGCCCTGAAACTTTTTGGGGGCAATTTAAATTTTATTTATTTTTATACATTTTGTTTCTAACTCTATGTGCAATGATTAGATATTTTTGATTTTTTTTCTTCTTTATAATTTAACAAATCAAAAATTGAATTTCTGAGATTTTTTTTAAAAAGTAATTTTTTCTAAAATTAAGGATCTTTTTAAAGTTATTTTCTGCCCTGAAACTGGTAAAGACCTTGGCAATTTTTTTTAATGTCTCATTTTTTCAATCTTTAAAAAGTTTTTAATTTATCTTTTTTTTTTATCTAACTCCATGTGAAATGGGAATCAAGCATTGATTAGATTTTTTTTTTTTTACTTATAATTTGACAAATCAACATTTTTCTGAGATTTAAAAAAAAAAAGTTGTTTCTAAAACTAAGAATCTTTTTAAAGTTATTTCCTGTCCCGAAATATATATATATATATATATATATATATATATATATATAATTATTGAAACCATCGATTGATTAAACAATGTGTCATGGATGTTCCTTTCAGAAGTGCTCGAAACCGAAACATTATAACGTCGATTTCACCATAAAAATAAATACACTTTTGGTATACTTCGTGTTATTATTTTCTCCTCACACACACACACACACACACACACACACACACACACGCACACACACACATATATATATATAATATATATATATATATATATATATATATATACCGTAAACAAATATATGACCGATTGATTGAGAAAAAAACAATGGGTTGTGGGTGTTCTGATATTACGTTTCAAAATGGCTCAATAATATTTATCAGCTTTTATTTCTTCCTGAAGATAAAAAATCAAACACATATATCCAAACAAAGGCGTGTGTTTCATATTGTTTTTTAAGCATAATATTCCTTTTTGTAATATTTTTATTCAAATGAAAGAAAATGTAGAGTCGGCATTTATCCAAGAATATACGCCAACATGCACTTTCCGTTGTGAATTAAAAACAAAATAAAAAAAAATAATACATTATTTCTCGGCTACACCAAAGATTTTTGGCAATGTTACAATACACAATATATATATATATATATATTATATATATAATATATATAAAAGTAATTGGTAATTTGCTTGAAGCATTGTTAAGTATGTTATAAAATAATAAAATTCGAAGGCAATACAATGCGTAAAAAATAAAGACAAAAAGATGTTAATATGTCTAATCGATTTCAAAGCGAAGCTTTATCGTCAGAGACGGATTTCAGAAATGACGTGCTTATGTTTTTGTTTTTTTATATTGTGTGGTTATAATTTCTCTTCTTATTTCCTTTTCCTCTCTTTTTTTTCCTCTCTTTCTTCTTCTCCTCCTTTATGAATGGCGAATAACTGTAATTTCTTATTTCTCTCTTTCTTTTTTTCTTTCTTAAAAGTTTGTTGAGAACAAGGCTGACATTCGGTAAGATGTTGCAATGTAGCAATGTGTAGCAAATGGTGTGAGCGTGTCATAATTTCAAAAACAAAAGTGAACAAATGAATAAAACCGTTAATAGAAAATTTTTTTTTTTTTTTTTTTTTTTTTTTTTTTAACATACTTAGCTTTTGTTTCGCTTCACCTTTCATTTTTTTATTCTTTCTCCCTCTCTTTCTTTTTTTTTGTGTTTTCTCTTCTTCTTTTTTTTTTTTTTTTTTTTTTTTTTTTCCCCCTTTATCCCCTTTGTTTCTTAATTTAAATTATTTTTTTTAGTAAATAAGTAAATAAAAGATTATCTTAAATTATGTATTAGTATTGATAGAAAAAATAAATGGTTCTTTTTTATTATTATTATTTTTTTTTTAAGAAAATATCTTTTATGAGTACTTTTTTCTCTTTTTCTTTTAAACTTAAATAGATTAAATATTATATTAATTATATATTAAAATATCATATAATAATTACATATTAGGATTGATGTAAAATTCAACAATAAAAATAAGACAAACTATTCCCCCCTTAAATTTCAGATAGATTAAATATCATAAATCAAATATTTGAATTATAAAAGGCATAATGTACTGCTTCAATTATATATTTTATTTAACTATTATTTTTTTTTTTTTTCATTCTTTTGTTGTTATTATTTATTCTTATTTTTTTTTTTTTTTCCCACTTTTCCTTAATATTATTAATAGTTCTAGACTGACCGTACTCCTAAGAGGTATTATGGTTTAAAGAAATAGTGTCATGGTTTAAAGAAATAATGTCATGTAAAGGAGTTAATAAGTATGTCAATATTGTTAAATTAATCGTAATTAATTTTTTTTATATTTCTCTATTATCTTCTTTTCATTCTCAATCATCCCATCACTATATATATATATATATATATATAATAATATATTTAATTTTAATTAAAAAAAAAAAAAAAAAAAAAAAAAAAAAAAAAAGGCTATATATGAAACGTGTAAATTTAGTTAATCGTGTATTCTGAGTTTAATTCTAATCTATTGATAGTTGGTAGGTTTAAAATTTATGGTAGGGAAAATATTATATATATGAGAGAACATGTGTACTAAATAAACTAAAACCTATATATGGAACGTGTAAATTTAGTTAATTATGTATTCTGTGTTTAATTCTAATCTATTGTTTATATTAGGACCTAATTTAGCTATTAATAACTTTCTTAATTCTGAGATTACCAATGTTGCGTATTATAGCCTCTATCTTAACTGAAAAATTGTTGTCCTTATTTTTGCATTTGATTAGGTGTTTATGGAATGAGGATGCACGTGTGTGGATGTGTTCCTTGATTCTAATGTGGAGGGGTCTAATGTACTACCTATGTAGAAATTAAGGCATTTGGAGCAAGTTAGACGGTAAATTGTATAGGTCTTGTGGCATAAGTTAGGGTCTTTTATTGGGCAGTTGGTTAGTGAGCATGGTGTAATAACATTTTTATGTTTTTTGTTAGATGTTGGCGTAGTGAGGGTCCAGAGTGGGCTAGTTGGATATCTATTATTTACTATAAAAAAATAATTTAAATTAGAAAACAAAGGGATAAAGGGGGAAAAAAAAAAAAAAAAAAAAAAAAAAGAAGAGAAGAAATAACACAAAAAAAAGAGAAAGAGAGGGAGAAAGAAAAAAATGAAAGGTGAAAGCGAAACAAAAGCTAAGTATGTTAAAAAAAAAAAAAAAAAAAAAAAAAAAATTTTCTATTAACGTTTTTTATTCATTTGTTCACTTTTGTTTTTGAAATTATGACACGCTCACACCATTGCTACACATTGCTACATTGCAACATCTTACGAATGTCAGCCTTGTTCTCAACAAACTTTTAAGAAAGAAAAAAAAGAAAGAGAGAAATAAGAAATTACAGTTATTCGCCATTCATAAAGGAGGAGAAGAAGAAAGAGAGGAAAAAAAAAGGAAAAGGAAATAAGAAGAGAAATTATAACCACACAAATATAAAAAAAAACAAAAACATAAGCACGTCATTTCTGAAATCCGTCTCTGACGATAAAGCTTCGCTTTGAAATCGATTAGACATATTAACATCTTTTTGTCTATTTTTTACGCATTGTATTGCCTTCGAATTTTATTATTTTATATATATATATATATTGCAAAGAGCTATTTACTGTTTAATGTAGACTACTCAACAGCTCGTTCTTATCGTATCTTTATAATTCTACCAACTTGAATTATTCATGTACGCGCTAATTTCTCAAACCTCTTACTCTTAGTTGAAAAGATAGAGGAAATATATATATATATATATATATATATTATATATATATATATATATATATATATATATATAAATATATAATAAGTCATCAACAGACACGTGTTTTGGCGTTTCACGCCTCTTCAGTGTGGCTAGATACAACTATCTTTGGCTAGGGTCGAACTGAGACTGACCGCATATATATATATATATATATATATATATATATCTAGCCACACTGAGGAGACGAGATGGGACGAACACGGTATCTATGAATGACAAAATATATGCTACCAGACCCTTATTGGTTGAGCACTCCGGGGTAATTTGAAATTACGCTTAGATAGCAATGCTTTCTTAAAATTGATGTGAACTCTCTAACAGCTGTATCATATATAACTATGTATGTATTTATCAGTTAAATTCTACCCCTGTCAGCAGATGGCTGATGAACTAGCGGTTAAGGCCCCTGAATGATGTTTTCTATTCCAGACGGAGGTAGCCTGTTTAGTCTAGCCACACTGAGCAGACGTGATGACAAGACACGATATATATATATTTATATATATATATATATATATATATATATATATTCATGTTGTATTTTAGGTGGTCTCCGTATGCTTCTCTCGGTATATATATATATTTTTTTTTTAATTTTTTAAATTGGGCGTTATTATGAAACATTAAAAATGTATAAATGAATGAACTCGATATTATGGAGTATTGGATTCACTTATTTTTTAATTATTTTTTGTCATAAATTTTCCCGAAGCAAAATCAATGTACCTATTTCCTACGTCTCTACTGCCACGCACCTCTATTGTAGTAAGTATAAATAGAATGTTTAGGTCACTGTAACCGCGGGCTCTTTAATTGAAAAAAAAAAAAAAACCTAAACAGAGTCAGATGTTACAGTTGCCTGAAGATTGTGTTAATACATACCACAATAAAGATGAGGACAACAGTTCGAAACATCAAAAAAAATTTTTCTAAAGTCTTCTCTACTGTTTGCAACTGGTGAATAGATAAGTATTGATTTTTATTATTATTAAGTTGACTTTTACACTTCTTTAACTCCAGTTACACTGTTGTGTTCAATATCGGACTAATACTCTTGGGAAAGGTATAAGTAAAGTAAGTAAAATCGTCGGGATGGTCTAATGTCGGTATCAGCGAGGGAGTGAATCTAATCCCTTTTCACTAGTGCTACCCAAGGAGATTGTTTCTGCGTCTGAGCTGGATCGCCACACCTACCATCAGCTCCTTACTTTACCGCACATATCCCTGTGCAACTCATACGCTGAGTTGGCGAGGGCCGGTATCGAACTAGGAACCTTATGGTTTTCTAGCCGAACGCTCTACAGACTGAGCTAAACCGGGGAATTATAAAAATCCCCTAATTAATCTCAGATGTAGGTGAAATAGTACTACTACTGTTTTTTCTAAAGGATACTTTGGAATTAAATAACCCACTAAAGTTTATATATATTTACCAACCCTTCCGCCCGAGCAGGATGTGACACAAGGTCAATTTCTTAAGCGGAGTTCAAACGGTTTGAATTCAGAGTTTTCCTTCTCCTAGACTGGTTGCCTAACCAATGATAAAGAGGCCAGTCTGTCCTAGTATTTACCCATAGCTGGGGGGAGAGTAGGATTCATACCTTTCCCAAGGGTATTAGCGCTAAGTGAAATGCAACTACAGCATCCAACTCTGGACGACTGTTACATAATCTATGCGGTTGCATAAGATTATTGTCAATCCCCTGTATTTCTAAAGGGATGGCCCTTTTCATATCACGGGCGGGACTTTCCATGGAATATTACAGAAAGCCCGCGAAATAGGTGAAGTCACGTGGGACCTGGTTTGGTCTTCAGTTTCAGTTGGACGTCGGGCAGAGAGGATGTCCTGCCTTAACTGGAACTCACCTGCATACGCGCGCCTGTTTAGTTACATTAAATGTTTAGTTAAGTAAATAAAAGCTTACGAAAATAACACGGTTTTGTGGTTGGTGAATGTCTTGGTAACAAGACTGATCTAGAAGAAGAAACGATTTAAGTGCGACCGACCACCAAGACGAAGTCCAGATGCTAGAAGAGATGTTAGAAGAGACGCTAGAAGAACTTAAGATGTCACAGAAGAAGAATAGAAGAAAGTAAGGAAAGAGGTATGCAACACGACGAGTCCATTTCCCATGACTTTAACCATTACATCACGCGCTTCCATTATCCCACTATAGTTTATATGCCATTAAAACAAAAACAAAACAAAACAAAAAAAAAACAAAGAAATATAAATATTTTGGAAAAATTTTGATTTTTCCTGAAGCAAAACAAAAACTACGTCTTCCCTCGACTGAGAAATGTGAAGGGTTTTTCGGATTCTAAAATTCTAGATTAAAGTTATTGGGTAATTAAATCGAATAGAGAAGCAAATTCATCTATGATGCTGTGCTGCACTCTCCACAGCCTCAGGCTATTGCTAATTGGATTCGGACCAGTCTTCCTGTTCCACTGCGCATGTCAAAGGCAACACACCTCCCCCCCCCACCCACGGTCTTTAAAATGACAGATTATATCAAAAACAGCCATCGACACTGCCTTTCAGGAATTTCCCGCGATTTTTGTAATAAAAAAAAACGAGTTTTCTACTTTGAAATAAAAGCATTGTGTAGATTTCTTCCCTTGGGGACACACTTGTTATCGTGCCTGTAATACTTCAATATTGATATGGTGACTGACAAAATTCTACAGTTGTTTTATCGAGCCAGCTCTGATGGCAACCTACGGCAAATCAATCCCACTAGACTGGCATTTTTCTCTCGCGGAAATTTGCTTTCAAAAATCTCAGTTAAAAATGTTTATTGGAAAAAATAGCAGGACCTGTGGATATACCACAGTATGATTATCTAATATTTACAACATTTGATATGTCTACTTAAGAGCTATTGCTAAATAGTTCAATACTAGCAGGACCTGTGGATATACCCATTATGATTATTTAATTATTACAACGTTTGATATTCTACTTAAGAGCTATTGCTAAATAGTTCAATACTAGCAGGACTTGTGGATATACTACAGTATGATAATTTAATTATTACAAAGTTTGATATGTTTACTTGAGAGCTATTGCAAAATAGTTCAATAAGAGCCGGACCTGTGAATATACCACAGTACGATAATTCAATCAGTACGTTTAATCTGTTTACTTATGAGCTATTGCTGAATAATGGAATATGTAAAAAGTATAATAAACTTGATTTAACTCTTTTCTCTAGCAGGATCAGTGGATATACCACAGTATGATTATTTATTACAATTTTTGGTATTTTGTTTACACCCAAAATTCCATGGACTATTCTTTGAGACACTTGATCTCTACAGATTTCACTTCCACCGCACTGGAATAATTTTGCCTTCAGAGTATTATATCTTCGACCCCATGAAAGAGGGTTTGAGATGCGAACATTATTCCTGTGACAAGGAAGTGAAATCTGTATGGAAAAGTGGCTCAAAGAACAGTCAACAGAATCTTATGGGGCAGGGATACATGTTCTCATTCGAAGGTCGAACATTGCTATTGAGAGAAACAGTTACTATGTAGGGATATAATCCACAGAGGACCATTCATTTTTATGTATGATACATGTTCCTGTGTTGGTAATTATACCTGTCCTAAAAAAATTGGCATTACTTTTTTACTTTCCTAAGTGAAGAAGTAGGGATGTGATCCACAGAGGACCAGTTTCATTTTGATATATGATATATGTTCCTGTATTGGTAATTCTACCTTTCCAAAACAAAATGGCATTACTTTATGCCTGACCCTCGTATTTTGAGTCATTTGCTATTGAGAGAAACGGTGACTGTATGGAGAAGTAGGGATGTGATCCAGAGAACCAGCTTCATTTTAATGTATGATACATTTTCTTGTGTAATTGTACCTGTCCTAAACAAAATGGCATTACTTTTTTAAGGTGGAACATTGCTATTGAGAGAAACGGTGACTATATGGAGAAGTAGGGATGTGATCCATAGAGAACCAGCTTCATTTTGAAGTATGATACATGTTCCTGTGTAATTATACCTGTCCTAAATAAAATGGCATTACTTTTTGACTGACCCTCGTAAGTTCATATATTTTTTTCATAATAACAAGTTTGTCAGTCTTTCTTAGAGAACTGATTTCAACATTTTATAACAATATTTTACATTAGGATGGAAAACATGTTTCTCTATTGTTTAAATTTTAAAGAAATTTTATTCAAATTTTTTTTAAATACTACTTTTTCTTATTCAAACTTCTTCCTTCTTCTTTCTCTTAAAAGCTAAAAGTAAGAAACTTCCATTACGTTGAAAAACTTCCTTTAAAAGAAATCCAATATATTTTCTTGTATAAAAGCTTCAAACAAGAGCAACTCTTTTTCTTGAAATGTTTAAAAAGAAATCCCTCAAGGCAAAGAAACCAAAATTCCAACCGTGACATTCTGCAAGTCCAGCATTGTGTAGATTTACATTGACAAAGAAAACCGAAAGATCAAAAGGCATAAAGGCTTAGGGATATATAGCCAGCAAAGGAAGACTATATATATATATATATATATATATATATATATATATAGAGAGAGAGAGAGAGAGGGGGAGAGGGGGAAGGAGAGAAAGAGAGATACACTAACTTGGCAAAACATTATGACCAGTGACATCTATATACATATATATATATAATATGTTTACTAATGAGCTATTGCTAAATAATGCAATATGTAAAAAGTATAATAATCTTGATTTAACTCTTTTCACTGGCAGGATCACTGGATATACCACAGTATGATTATTTATAACAACGTTTGATATTTTATTTACTCTGTAAAATTCCGTGGACTATTTTTTTGAGACACTCCTTCACTACAGATTTCACTTCCACGGCACTGGAATAATTTTTGCCTTCAGAGTATTATCTCTTCGGACCCATGAAATAGGGTTTGAGAGGCGAACATTATTCCTGTGACAAAGGAAGTGAAATCTGTATGGAAAAAGTGGCTGAAAGTACAGTCAACTGAATGTTATGGGACAGAGATACATGCTCTCATTCGAAGTCCGAACATTGCTATTGTTAGAAATTTGATGTGGAGAAATAGGGATGTGATCTACAGAGGACCAGCTTCATTTTGATGTATGATACATGTTCCTGTGTTGGTAATTATACCTGTCCTAAACAAAATGGCATTACTTTTTTAATCACCTATATGGAGAAGTAGGGATGTGATCTACAGAGGACCAGCTTCATTTTAATGTATGATACACATTCCTGTGTTGGTAATTATACCTGTCCTATACAAAATGGCATTACTTTTTTAATCACCTATGTGGAGAAGTAGGGATGTGATCCACAGAGGACCAGCTTTCATTTTGATGTATGATACATGTTCCTGTGTTGGTAATTATACCTGTCCTAAACAAAATGGCATTACTTTTTTAATCACCTATGTGGAGAAGTAGGGATGTGATCTACAGAGGACCAGCTTCTGTTACGTACTGGGATTTTCACCGTACCAAATCTATATAACGTTGCATACCTTTCTTACTTCTTACTCTGGTCGTATTTTTTCTGGACGGCTTTTCAGATCGTCTATCATCTTGGTCTGGTATAGCGTCTGGGGACTTCGGGTCTGGTTTCTGTTGGGGATCACTCCTTATCAGAAGCCCTATGTTATTGTTAGTTTTTAGGTAATAAACACAAGACTTCGATTTACGTTGATGGTACTTTATTTATAAATCCCCAAACCAGACAATCTGCGCAGATGACAGAATGCGCATAGAAATGCGACTTACACCTTCGAGTTCCTACCTGCTAACTGACTGAGTTACTTAGTATCCTTAAACCGGAAGACAGGGTCTTCCATGGCTTCCTGTTCTCACGATCCATCCTCGCAAAGCAAGGTGAGAGTGAGGTCAACCATTGTCACTCATCTTTCAAGGCCGTGGCTGCCTAATCGCCATTATGATTTCTACACTACCTTAAAAAACTATTAGGGATCCAATAATTATGTAACACTTCATTTTGATGTATGATACATGTTCCTGTGTTGGTAATTATACCTGTCCTAAACAAAATGGCATTAAACTCCTAAGTCAAGGTACTTCTGTGTTTGTAACTATAATAAAACCATCCTCCGTTATTTAGGGATGTTTGAAAACCATCTTGTAATACCGAGAAAGAAGTGAGTTAGCATTCAAAGTATTTGCAAAAAGCTGACATACATTTCTTTTTAAAAATCCAGACTTGTTTCAGGCCGAATAACGGCAAATCACCTTGACACGGTGAACAGTTCACGAAAACCAAACACAAAGTGTGGGGAAAAAAAAACAACAAAAAAAAACAACAAAAATTAAATAAACCTTCACAGTTAAAGAAGTTTTTGGTTTACACATCCCTGAACTTATTTCCTGTGTTTCAAAACTTTTTCCCCGATTAAGGTGAGGATGACAACAGACACCAACAATAAAAGCCGAAAAAAAGCTGTTTCACCGTTCCGTTTATTATTGATACCTGCAATTCATCGAACGCTGATTGTTACTACAGCAGCAACAGCAGCAACAGCAACAGCAGCAGCAGCAGCAGCAGCTAAACACTCTTAATTATTGATTAATAGCATGAATACATAAAATCACAGCTAACCTGAATATGTTCTCCTTATCAGCTTGTATTTTTTTTGTTTTTTAAGTTTTTTTATTACGTTGTTTTTGGTTGTTTTTTTTTTAATGGTTTTTCGCTACAATTGTTTTGTTTGTTTAGTTTTGGGCTGTTGTTTTTTTTTTGGGTTTTTTTTTTGTTGTTTTTTGTTTTTTTAGACAAAGCAAGCAGAAATGGTAGGAATGATTTTTTGGCGTAAAGAGAAAATAGAATAAAATAAAATAAATCCAGAAATAAATAAAGAAAAAGAACGAAATGTGGAAAATAGTTAGAGGAATTTAAAAAAAAAAAAAAAAAAAAAGGAAAGAAAGGAAGAAAATCCTTGTCAGGAAATGTTAGAAACTAAAAAAAAAAAAAAGTGAAAATGGAAGAAAGAAAAAGAAAAAAATAAGCAAGAAAATAGAAAGAGATAGAAAGAACAATAAAGAAAAAGCAAAAAAAACTTTTCATTATTCTATTTACCCTTCTCTCTCTTTATCTTCCTCTCTCTCTCTCTCTCTCTCTCTCTCTCTATCTATCTATCTATCTATCTATCACTCTCTCGCTCTCTTTCACTCTCTCTCCCTTTCTCTCTTTCACTATATCTCCTCCTCCTCTCCTCTCTCTCTCTCTCGCTCACTTTCACTCTCTCTATCCATCTATCTATCTATCTATCTCTCTCACGCTTTCTCTCTCTCGCTCTCTTTCACTCTCTTATACCCTCTTTCTTTCTTTTGTTCTCTATTTCTTTCTCATGTCTGTAATTATTTATTCGTGTTCTTTCTTTCTTTATTTTTTCTTTCATTCTTTCTTTCTGTCTTCCTATCTTTCTTTCTTTCTTTCTTTCTTTCTTTCTTTCTCATCTCGTGAATTCTATTCCTTTTTTTCTCTTTTTCTATCTTTCTTTCTTTTCTTTTTTCTCATCTTTTACTTGATCAATTCTTTCTTCTTCTTTCATTCTTTTTTCTTCTTCTTTCTTCTTCTTTCATTCTTTTTATACCTCTTCTTCTTCTTCTTCTTCTTCGTCTTCCATTCTTTTTCTTCTTCTTTCATTCTTCTTCTTCTTCTTCTTGTTCTTCTTCTTTCATTCTTTTTATACCTCTTCTTCTTCTTCTTCTTCTTCTTCTTCTTCTTCTTCTTCTTCTTCTTTCATTCTTCTTCTTCTTCTTCTTCTTTCATTCTTTTTCTTCTTCTTTCGTTCTTCTTCTTTCTTCTTCTTTCTTCTTCTTTCTTCTTCTTCTTCTTCTTCTTCTTCTTCTTCTTCTTCATTCTTTTTCTTCTTCTTTCATTCTTCTTCTTCTTCTTCTTCTTTTCATTCTTTTTCTTCTTTCATTCTTTTTCTTCTTCTTTCTTCTTCTTTCATTTTTTTCTTCTTCTTTCATTCTTTTTATTCTTCTTCTTTCTTCTTCTTTCATTCTTCTTCTTCTTCTTCTTCTTCTTCTTCTTCTTCTTCTTCTTCTTCTTCTTCTTCTTCCACACTTTACCTAACCTTGAATCTTCCTTCTCTCTCTTTCTCTTCTGTTAAATAAGAAAAAAAAACAAATCAATTCAAATCCTGATCCTTTCAAAAAAAAAAAAAAATCAAACTAACTAAAAAAAAAAAAAAAAAATTTACTGTCTATACTCATCCACGCCCTTCACACTCTAACCGTCTACCCTCAACATTCTCAGTTTCATTTCCCAATCAATACAACGGAAGAAGGATTAGTAAGTTATCGATTTTCTATTCAGCCCGGCAAAGTTTGAGTAGTCTCGCATAATCACGTTTATATCTCGTTGTTAGCGACAAAGAAAAAAAATAAAACAAAAAAACAGCAGAATCAACAGTATAAGTAAATAAAATGAAACAGTCTCCCAGATATTCCGACATAACACCAGCCTCGTTTTCACATTTCCCTCCGATTTTCCACCATGTTGGATTTTATGTTAGAAAGCTTCAAGTTGTTATTAGCGTAAGGAAAGTACTTAGAATCGGTCCTAGATTTTTTTTTTTTACTTCTTTTAGATTGTCTTTCTTCATGAGAGGGTTACAGTAACCTACAGTACAAAGTTTTGAAAAATCCTTGATATACATATATATATATATATATAAAAGTCGTCGGGGCGGCCTAAAGTCGGTATCAGCCAGTCAGCGAGGGAGTCTATCCCCTTTTCAATAGCGCTAGACCAAGGAGATTGTTTTTTAGCATCTGAGGTGGAGCGCCACACCTACCATCAGCTCCTTACTTTACCGCACATATCCCTGTGCTACTCATACGCTGAGTTGGCGGGGACCGGTATCGAACTAGGAACCTTGTGGTTTCTAGCCGAACGCTCTACCGACTGAGCTAACCCGTATATATATATATATTGGTTTGGAGGTTGATTTTGAAGGCTATCACAATGTGACGTAAATAACAAAGGGAATTGTTCCTTTAGAAATAATATAGTTTTGGTTACAGACGAAAACAAACAGAATCTCCATTATAACAAGATATGTTAGGATAGCGTTTATATAGAGTCAACGGCGCTTAGTGACTGACAGGTTCTCGACTATGCAATCATCTAGTCCCTATACTTGGAGTCCATAAAGGAATATTCATGGCTGTTTGTATTTAAAAGTGTTTGTATAATCAGAGTAAAATGTTTTATATATATATATATATATATATATATATATATATATATATATATATATATATACATAGTCCCTATACTTGGAGACCATAAAGGAATATCCATTTATTTATTTAAAAAAACACACGTAAATGTATTAAAAAACACAGGTAATGGAAGATCATAGTCGGTACCTTTTCTTCCTTCGCATTTGCATTAGCCTTCAAAATCAATTCACACGCCATATATATATATATATATATATATATATATATATATATATATATATATATATATATATATATGAGTATAGATAAAAGGATATGAAAACACCACAAAATCCTGTTAAAGTGAAAACATTTTATAACAAAGCTGATATTGAACAATATTTCGATTTTATAAAAATCCTCTTCAGAACTTGTTTATACTCCGTGTTGTTAAGAGCGGAGTCAAGGAAGTGCTCACATTCGAAACTATTGTATAACTGTTTTCTTGTTTTTACTTCAAGGTTTTTGTTTTGAACTCATATGACTTTTGTCTCCGCTCTTAACAACACGGAGTATAAACAAGCTCTGGAGATGATTTTCATAAAATCGAAATATTGTTCAATATCAGCTTTGTTATAAAACGTTTTCACTTTAACAGCATTTTGTGGTGTTTTCATATCCTTTTATCTATACTCATACTGTCGGATTCATTTCCTTTCTTTTAACTTATATATATATATATATATATATATCCTATGCATACGTTGGCAGGACAAAGTGCCAAACACAGAAGTGCTGGAACGAGCAAACATGAACAGCATGTCTGTCATCATCTGCGAGAGCTTGGCCACGTCAGGAGTATGGACAAAGGCCGCATCCCCAAAGACCTACTGTATGACGAATTAGAGAAGGCATCCGAAGTTTGAAGTAAGGTGGCTTGAGCACTCCATCCTGAAACGACTCATGACGAACGTCATGGAAACATTTCCGATATTTAAGTCTGACCTGTGTGGCAGGACCTGTCTGTCAAGGGCTTCATATATGTGACAGGGTACATAAAAACAAGTTGTATCCGTGGGCCATCTGCGTGCTCACAACTGAACTACTTGTAGAAATTGCCTTATTCTGTGAAGAAGTGGCAATCACTATATATATATATATATATATATATATATGTGTGTGTGTGTGTGTGTGTGTGTGTGTGTGTGGAAGCGCGTGGTGCAATGGTTAAAGTCATGCGAAATGGATTCGTCGCCCCGAGTTCAAATCCTGGACGTGGTAATTGCATTTCACTTAGCGCTAATACCCTTGGGAAAGGAATGAATTCTACTCTCCCTCCAGCTATGGATAAATATTAGGGCATACCGGGCTCTTTAACCTTGGTTAGGCAACCGGTCTAGGAGAAGGAAAACTCTGAATTCAAACCTGTTGAACTTCGCTTAAGAAATTGACCTTGTTTCACATTCTGCTCGTGCGGAGGGGTTGGTATATATATATATATATATATTATAATATATTAATATTTTGAAGGCCAATACAATGCGTATGAAAAATAAACACAAAAAGATGTTATTTTGTCAAGCATGAACTTCATCATCAGAGTTTCGTATCAGAAATGGACGTGTTTATGTTTTTCATTGTGTGGTTATAATTTCTCTTCTTATTTCTTTTTCCTCTCCTTTTCTTTCTCTTTCTTCTTCTCCTCCTTTATGAATGAAATGGGCGAATAACTGTAATTTCTTATTTCTCTGGGGGACCGTTTCAAATTTCTTATTTCTCTGGGGACCGTTTCAAATTTATTATCATTATTATCATTATTATTATTATTATTATTATTAGAATTTTTCACATCTGCCTTAACCGGTGGTTCACTGGAGGCTGAGTGACCAATTATTATTATTATTATTATTATTATTATTATATTATTATTATTATTATTATTATTATTATTATTATTATTATTCAATCTATGAGAGTTTTTCACTGAATATATATATATATATATATATATATATATATATATATATATATATATATATATATATATATATATATATACTTTTGATAAGAGAGAAAAACTCAACAAAACCGTCATTTGGCAATTATAAATCTATAATACCCTTAATAAACTTAGTAAGTAACAGTCTGCATATGTGTGTATAGGAGGACTGACTTTTATATATAGATTTACCTATTCATATTTCCACATATTTTTTGTTTATTTTATGTTAGCAACTGGTTTCTATGGTCACCAAAGAACAACTTACAAATATTCATTTTCATTTTTTATTCTTTATGAAGTTGGCATTAATTTACGTCTCATTGATTCTTTCCAATAAGCAACCTCATCGTAGTTTTTTGCTTTGTTCTTTTTATTTCTTTTTGTTTTATTTATTAGAGTTGTGTTGTGCTTTACGATTTGTTCTATTTTCTTTTTATTTGCTTTTGTTTTTTCCTTTATTTTTTATTTATTTTTTATTTATTTTTTGTTTTTGTTATTTTTTATTTTTTTATTTATTTTATTATTTTTGGGGGGCTTTTATTTCTGAAAAAAGATTTTAACCAGTAAAATCTTCACACATCGTCAGATGTGAATCATACCCATTAATCAGCGATCGATATGTTAGAACAAGTCTAAACTCCTCGTCCTCTTCATCCTCCTTGAACCCTCCTTCCTCATCCCCTTTCTCTTTCCTCGTCCCCCTTCCTCTTCCTTCCCCTCCTTCATAAACAATGCTGATAGATGATCTCCTTCAAATGAGTCTATCGTTGCCATTGCAGAAGTTCAGGAATGGTAAACGATCTGAGAAGCACGTCTTCATTTTGGCTAAAATCGTTTCAAATATTCTTTTCTTTTCCTGATAAAAAAAAAATTCACTCATATGCCCAGAGAGAGAGAGAGAGAGAGAGAGAGAGAGAGAGAGAGAGAGAGAGAGAGAGAGAGAGAGAGAGAGAGAGAGAGAGAGAGAGAGAGAGTCAAGGGAATCTGAATTATCAACAATGGAATTTTATAACGCGATTATATATCAAGAAGGGAGTATCGTTCAGATTAATCATTAAGTCCAACGAAGATAGTAAGACACAAGTCTAAAATTAAAATTGAAACATTGTGTAAGATTCTATTTTGCCAAAAAGGGGAACGTTGTCAGCTAGCAACTAATGTTTCCTAACAATTTTCCTTTATAAAAGGATGTGTGCTCTGTTGTGCATATTCACCTTTCACATTTTATTTTCTCACACATACACACACATACACATACTCACTCTCACTCTCACACATAGACACACATTCACGCACACACACTCACACTAACACATAGAAACACACACTCTCTCTCTCACACACACATACGCACACACTCACACACACACACACACACACACATATATATATATATATATATATATATATATATATATATATATATATATATATGGAAATACGGTGAGGAAATTAATCCGACAATATGAGAAGAAATATTTTAAATATATAACAAACACAGGATGTTATGATCAGGATGTTATGATCAGGGGAAATAATTTTTAAAATAATGAACCTGCTTAGATCTTAATGCACCCGGTGTCAAGATGAGAAAAAAATTAGATGAATAATTTTCGGAGGAGTGGCCTATTGTCGGTATCAGCCGGACAGCGATGGAGTCTATTCCCTTTTCGCAGGGAGGTTTTATTGCATCTGAGTCGGAGCGCCACACTTACCGTTAGCTCCCCACTTTATCGCATAGCTCAGATTACCCAATCTGTGCTACTCTTACGCTGAGTTGGCGGGGAGTGGCATCGAACCAGGAACTGTGCAATTCCGGGCCGGACACTCTACCGACTGAGCTAAACCGCTAAAAATAAGGGATTAATTAGGGTCGTGTGGTTAATGACATAATAAAAATGTGTGTAAATATTTGGAAAAGAGAAATTTGTTTAAATGTCTGCATTTAGACACGAGTTCGCTTCTCTTGTTCAATAAATTTACATTCGTATTTTGAGAATTCACAATTTTTCTTCGATGCAAAAAAATAAATGTTATATCAGCACTGAACGAGCCACCGTTTTAATATTTTAATATTTTTGATCGTCTGAAGATTGCATAATATGCATGAAACTGTAGTTACGAAATATTAACACTTTAATATTTTATCTCTGCTTTTTTTTTTTTTTTTTTTTGCTCTGCTATTTTAGCAATGGACACCTTCATATGCTAATACTTTTCACATTCATTCTCCATTTATATATATATATATATTATATATATATATATATATATATATATATATATATATATATATATATAGTCATAGTTAATGAATAACCCAGAGAAAATTCAACAGAAAAGCCTTTTTAAGTTTTGGTCGAAATAAATTCATTACAGAATGACGGTTTATTGAGTTTTTCCTTCCTTTCAAATATAAATACTGCTCTGTATTTAATCTAATTATATAGATTATTATTAATCGAGCTCTCTCTCTAGGGATTTATAAAAATCCTAGTATTTGCACCTACTAAAACATGCAATATAATTATACAGTGAGATTTTGAAGATCTTATGTAGAATCATCCGTTACTACCAATTTAGGATACCTTACATATACCTTACTATATGGGTAAATAGTATGACAAAGTTGGCTCTGAATTCAAATCTGTTAAATCCACTTGAGGTGGTTTCTATTAGAATAGGCTCAGTCCGAATTAGTGATCTAATTTTACTAACTATTAATTTTTATCAACTGTTTTAATTTAATAAAAACTGAATAAGATAAAAATTAACTCTTTCGTCTTCATTTGCCTCACTTATAAAATGTAGGACTGATGAAACGGAAAAAGTCAATTCTTAACTGAGATTCTTCTTTCTTTCTTTCTTTCTTTCTTTCTTTTTCTCGGTTAAATAAATTTAGATAGTGTTAATAAAAAATGGAAAAGTGCTTTAAAAAAACGCTTGAAAAAAAATAAGCAGACACCCGAACTTCGAAATCGATTCGTGTGTCGACAAATTTAATCCAGGAAGAAATAAAAATGCAACGAAGCTCTTCAATCTGAGAGTTAAAAAAAGATTCTTCATGAATTTTGTGCCACGTCAGATTTACTTAGTTAAAAAAAAATACCCGAGTTTCTCGAAATATCTGTCTCTATGTAAACTGACTTGGTCTTCTTTTTTTTTGATTTTTAAAATTTTTTAACGATAAAATTTAATTTAAGATCATTTTTATTTTATTTCATCAAATTTCTCCTAAAAAATCCGGGAGGATATTTTTAGGTTTATTTCTTAATTTTTTTAAAATTAAATGACGATTATCGATTTATCAGTTTATTTATTTTAGTATTGCAAATCGATCAGCGCCTTTCTAAGAGAGCACAGAAAATTGAACTCCCGATCACTTATGAGAGCAGCTTTGGAATTAGTCTTTTTGGGGAGAGGCAGTTTTCTTGAGGGAAGAATATTTGATAAAAATGGAAGTCTCTTTTTGTAGAACATTGTAAAAAAAATCATCTTGCGTTAACGAGATTCTGGAACTGAAACGTGTAAAAATAAATGAAGAATTAACGAGGAAACAGATTGACTTGAAACTTTATATGTAACTCAACTTTGGTCAGTTAGGGTGGAGCTTTTTTTAAATAATAATAATAAATAATAATAATAATAATAATAATAATAATAATAAAATTATTATAATTATTATTATTATTATTATTATTATTATTATTATTTTCACTCCTTTTCAGTTTTTCACATCAGCGTTAGCTGATGCTATTTCACTGGATGCTGAGTGACAACAAGTCTCCTCGGGTCTCCAGGACTCTTCTGAGTATTCTAGCCGATTGCAGCAGTGCAGTAGTCTGGATGGTCTCTATTCTTCCTCTGATTTCTAGATCCTCCAGTCTTTTTTCCAAGTTTATTGGGACCGTTCCAAGTACATCAACTACAATTGGTATCACTTTCACTCTCATATTCCACAGCCTTTTCAATTCTCTGGCAGGGTCCAGCTATTTATACATCTTTTCATTTTCCTTCAACTTTACCCTGTGATCTGCTGGGTCCGTAAAGTCCACTAGTTGACACGTTCTCTTTATTATATTATTATTATTATTATTATTATTATTATTATTATTATTATTGAACGGTCCCAAAAAGCTTGGAAAAAAGACTGGAGGAACTGGAAATCAAAGGAAGAATTGAGACCATCGGGAAAACAGCATTGCTGCAATCGGCTAGAATACTCAGAAGAGTCCTGGACACATGAGGAGACTTGTTGTCATTCAGACTCCATTGAAAGGCCATCAGCAAACGCTAGTGTGAAAACTCATATAATAATTAGTATTATCTGCGGTATTCGGACTATTGTCCTCATCTTCGTTATATGTACAACGTTTCGGCCAAACGTTGTACAGATAAAAATGAAGATGACGACAATAGTCCGAAAATGCAGATAATACTAATCATCAAGCCTTATCTCAAACATTCAGAGAAACATATAATAATAATAACAACAACAATAATAATATTAATAATAATAATAATAATAATAATAATAATAATAATAATAATAAAATAATATAATAATAATAATAATAATAATAATAATAATAATAATAATTTTGGTTTGTATTTTCTTCATCTTTATTTCATTTCGTTTATTTAATTGCAAATCATCCATGTTGTAATCTGTGTGACACAAATTTGAAACAACAATAAAGAATACACCCCGGTGAGATTCAACCTCTTGTCTAATTTTGCTTCAGGAAAGCTTGCTTTTTCGTTTCCGATACCTGCTGTTTCACGCTATTGTAAAGATAAAGACTCAAGGCATTTATTGTGATATGTACAAAATAAAAAAGAAGCCAAGATTAAGATACAGAGAAATATTAGTTAATAATAATAATAATAATAATAATAATAATAATAATAATAATAATAATAATAATAATAATCACAACGAGAATACAAAGTTAGGCACGACTGGGCTGGAAAAAGGCTCCACTGGGAATTATGCAAAGAACTAAATTTTGTCCATACAACCAAATGGTATATGCATAAACCAGAATTTGTTCTTGAGAATAAAACACATAAAATTCTCTCGGACTTTGAGATAAAGACGTATCAACTTATGTCAGTCAAAAGACCAGACCTACTATTGATTAACAAGAAAAAGGGAATGTGTCAACTGGTAGATTTTTCAGTTCCAGCAGATCACAGGGTGAAGATAAAATAAAACGAAAATATAGACAAATACCTAGACATCGCTCGAGAATTTTTAAAAATGTGAAATATGAGGGTGAAAATGATAGCAAGTGTAGTTGGTGCACTTGGAACGGTGCCAAAAAGCTTGGAAAGAGAGACTGGAGGAACTGGAAATCAGAGGAAGAATTGAGACCATCCAGACAGAAAAGGAAAGGGAAGAAAAAAAAGAAAAAGAAAAAGAAAATGAAAGAAGGAAAGGAAAGAGAAAAGAAAGAGAAAAGGAAAAAGAAGAGGAAAGAGAGTGAAGTAAAAGATGAAGAAAAAAAAGAAAAGAAAAAAAGAAAAAGAACGAAGAAAAAGGAAAAAAAACGAAAAAAAATCATAACAAAAAATTTGCTAAGCAAAAAAAAAAAAAAGTCAAAATCTAGAATATCCAAAAATCAAATGATTGTGCAAATAATTCTTTAGTCAACAGATGACAAGATGCTCATTTCGGTATTACCCCCCAACCTCTACCCGATCGGCCACCTTTCCAATGCTTTTTCACGTTCACACAAGAAAAATTGCCCCACAATATTCTGCTAAAAAAAACATAGCATCGATTTTTATAATAATCAGTTCCACCCTAACACGTGCATCTTTTTTTTTTATCTTAAAGTCATTTTTCATGCAGAATGCCGAGCAGAGATCGGCTGTACCGTGAAACATAAGAGAAGGTAGAAGGAATGATTTGATGCAAAGGCACAACTCGCAAGACGTTCAGAAGAATAACTAAGCCGAGAGTTAACTGTTTGAGATGCGCCTGTGCTATTAAACAGCGCTGGATGGCGTCGTAAGTTATGTTATTATTAACTGGTTCATTGGGGGGGGGGGTTTCGGGTCTTTCAATAGTATAGCCCTTCGCCAGTTAGACTCCATTAGAGATGATCCACACTCTAATGCGCCACCCGTCTTGTTCAACGCAAGCAGAGAAACTGGCTTTAAATAGATTTTTACTAACGCCGACCTCGGCTTCTGTACATCTGGTTGGTAAATGCTAAAGCCAATCAGAGTTCAGAATAGCTCTCTCTCTCTCTCTCTCTCTCTCTCTCTCTCTCTCTCTCTCTTCTCTCTCTCTCTCTCTCTCTCTATCTATCTATCTATTCTATCTATCTATCTATCACTCTCTCGCTCTCTCTCCCTCTCTCTCTCTCTCTCTCTCTCTCTGAAAAGAACCCACGAGCCCAGGAAGAAATAAACAGCCCCCTGTGAGTATACAACTTGCGTGTGTTGTTTCTGAACTAACGACTACTATTACTACTAAACTACTACTACTACTTCAACTTAAATTTGACCCTATGCAACATTATTCAAAAGAATTATAATGGCAATAACTGTCAGGCCTTTATCTCAAACTCTAAACAGTTTAAGACTATTTCTACAAAGTGTAAAAACAATAGAAAGATGAAATATTAATAATTAACAATTCTTCATGTAAGAAATTTAGACAGTGAATGATTTCTTCTGATAATATCCGCCTCGGAACAACAAGGTTCCGTGTTCAATACCGGCCCTCGACAACTCAGCACATGAGTAGCATGGCTTGTATCTGTGTGGTAAAATGGAGAGCTGATAGTAGGTATGATTCTCTACCTTAGACCCCCAAAAACAACAATTTCCTTGGTTTAGCGCTAGTAAAAAGAAGATAGACTCCATCTCTGTAGGCGTAAAAGCAAGACAAATAAGATGAACGAATAAGCTGTAACATAGAATAATAAAAAAACACAGCTTAACACCTGTACCCCGAATATGGTTAGCAGAATGTGAACAGGATACCCCTGTAGACTAAATAAAGGGTTAGGTTCAAAGTTTCGTGATGGCTCCCGATTACGACAAGAAGGTTCCCAAGTTGGAAAAGAAGGTTCCCGAGTCCGAGAAAGTTCCCGAACCCGACAAGAAATACCTGAAGAAGGCCAGAGGTCACATCGACCGAAACGTTATACAGACAACAATAAAGATGATGACAATAGTCCGAATAATACAAATAATACCAAGATGAAATAAATTCTAAATAATCAAGATACATATTTTTAAAACTTGTTCACATGTATAAAATCCTAAGTGGTGGAACATTTTACCATTATTTAGGCTTCATAATTTACCAAAATATACTGATTATGTAGGCTAAAAAAAACTAAAAAAACAAACTAGGCTAGGCCAGGCCTAGGTCGGAGAATTGCATCTAGATAATGTCTGTTTTGTATCCATTAGAACCAATTGATGATGTAAAACGAGGTATTACTGTATATGAAATATTTATGTAACTTTAACATTCGTTTGACTTATCAAACTTAGTAAGATACATGCGGACCATGTTGTGGCTAAGTGTAAAATTTATTTGGCAAAATATGGATTTTACAGCGTCTTTGGCAGTGTCTACTGTTCAAAAGGAATAATAATTGATAATGTTATGTGAGTCCCGTCAGGAGAACCGTTATTTGAATACCCCAGGATGAACATGTCGTAATGTTGACAAGACATTAAAGTAGCCCCTGGGAGTAATGCGATCGATTGCATGTCCATTCCCCCACCCATACACACACTGAAATAAGGAATATGGTATTGAATAAACTCTAAAAGGTTTAATGGGGACGAAGAGGATTATTTTTCTTCGTCCCAGCATTCATCGATACAGTTCGATATGGATTCGTTCGTCCAGTTTAGCGCTGAGGGTAAACACAACGGGTACTTTCAGGGGTGGGCGGTCAAGTTGATCTGGTCATCTCGTTTATTGATTAAAGGAAGGACGTTATTGATTGAAACTGTTTTTCCTAAAGCGTTTTACGTTCCAAACGTTCGAAATAATGCTCCTCTTTTTGCAGCTCTCGCCTGTTTGGCTGCTGCTGCTACTGTTGCTGTTGCTGCTGCAGTTGCTGCTGCTGCTGCTAATGGTGATGATGATGATGATGATGATGATCTACTTCAATATGTTCATACCTCACATCTATCTATCTACTTCAATATGCTCAGACCTCACTATTTATCTATTTCAATATATTCATACCTAACTGTTTATCTATTTTTTCAATATGTTCATACCTCAATATCTATCTACTTCTATAAGTTCATACTTTACTATCGATCTATCTACTTAAATATGTTCGTACCTCACTATCTATCTACTTGAATATGCTCATACCTCACTATCTATCTATATGTTCATACCTCATTATCTATCAATCTACTTCAATATGTTCACACCTTACTACCAATCTATCTACTTCATTATGTTCATACCTCTCTATCAATCTACTTCAATATGCTCATACCTCACTATTTATCTATCTATTTCAATATGTTCATACCTCACTATCTATCTATCTATCTATCTATCTACTTCAATATGTTCATACCTCACTATTTATCAATCTGCTTCAATATGCTCATACCTCGCTATTTATCTATCTACTTCTATAAGTTCAAACCTCACTACCTATTTTCTACTTCAATATGTCCACACCTCACTATCTATCTATCTACTTCATATGCTCATACCTCACTATCTATCTATCTATCTATCTACTTCAATATGTTCATACCTCACGATCTATCGACGTGAATATGCTCATATGTCGCTATCTATCAACTTCAATAGGTTCATACCTCACTATCTATAAATATGTTCAATATCTGTCTATCTATATGTTTTTAATATGTTCATACCTTACTATCTATAAAAAAGTAAAGTCGTCGGGGCGGCCTAAAGTCGGTATCAAACAATCAGCGAGGGAGTCTATCCCTTTTCAATAGCGCTAGACCAAGAAGATTGTTTTTGCGTCTGGAGTGGGGCGCCACTCCTACCAACAGTTCCTTACTTTACCGCACAGATCCCTGTGCTACTCATACGCTGAGTTGGCGAGGACCGGTATCGAACTAGGAACCTTGTGGTTTCTAGCCGAACGCTCTACCGTCTGAGCTATATGCTCATACCTCACTTTTTTTTTCCTTAAACATTTTACGTACAATACGTGCGAACTAATACCCTCCTTTCTGCTGCACTCGACTACGTGGCTGCTGCTGCTGCTGCTGATGATGATGATGATGATGATGATGATGATGATGATGAGGACCGTCATCCTCATCATCATCGATGGCATATGATTGGTAAATAACCCGGATGTAATGGGAGGAGAAACTGGCCGGTTTATAATCACCAATTGCTGCACGCAAACAGGTTCTTAAAATAAATATTCAGTCCTTTCTTGACAGCCACTCGTTATTTCCTCTTTTTTTGTCCCACCCCTACCCACACAGAACCCCCACCCACATAACACCCCCGCATAACCCCCCCCACTGAACACCCCATCCCCCATTTTTGTCTCATTGGACGCTGCTCGTAATAAATGCCAGGCTATAAAACATTCAACAGACTAGTGATCCACAAAAAAAAAAAAAAAAAAATCAAACAAAAACAAACGAAAGCTTGGATTACAAAAGCACTCGATTTCAAACAGTAACGATCCAAAAATGGATTGGGGTCCGGATCGGAATAATTTTTTTTTTTGGGGGGGGGGTTAATACGGGACTGAAAATACTTCATCTTCCAATTTTAGACCACATCCGTCGTAAAAGTCGGTCTATTTATTGGCTACCGACCAAACCAAATGTGACACAAGATAGTTTAACGCAGTGATTCTCAACGTGGTCCAGCTGGACCATCTGTGGTCCACAGAACATTTCTAGTCGTCCACAGAGAGTTCGAAGTCACAAAAATGTTTTAGCCATTTCACAAAAATGTAACTAATTTAGCGCTTCTTATAATGAGGATTGGTCCATGGAAATTTTTTGAATAAAAAATGGTCCATAAGCCGAAAAAGGTTGAGAAGCACTGGTTTAACGTAGTATTTCGAAGCAGGGTCTTTTAAAACATCCCAGGCACCGGGTGATAAAACCAGCCCTTTCCTCTTTAGTAGAGAGGGCAAGTACTGTATTGGAGGATGGCCTCCTGGAATCAAGCGAGATGCTTTTTGTGGCTTCCCGGCCCAGGAAACAGATACTACACTTCGCTCAAAACCGGACGTCAAAGGAAAGAACTGATGTAATGATGAGCAAGCTAGCCTAACAGTGAGTTGCATTCTCACTGGGTGCCCCATAATTCAGGCCTTGAGCCAAAACACATTTATCTTAGTAAATACCAAAACAATGGTTAAAAAAAACTAAGGTTAGTCCACCCAGTCTTATAATACGCTGCCTGTATCGCCAGCCGAGGAGTGTGACCCTCCCCTCACTAAAAAAAGGAATGTCCTTGTCATATTAAACTACATCTGGTGGTGAGTCACCAGTTAATGAAATATGAAGAGTGTGGAGTACCCCTTCATTGTCATTACTCTCGGGTCCACTCCGACCGGAGCGCTAGAACCTGTAAAGATCCCATCTTTGGGTCAAATAGATCTACATCACTTAAACTGCATCTAACCGTGTGGAGTACCCCTTCATCGCCATTGCTCTCAGGTTCATACCGAACCGGATTGATGGTACCTGTTAGGGTCTCATCTATGGATTAAATAGAAAAAAAAACATGAGTTTAAAAAATGTGTATGTGTGTGTGCATGTATATATTCACAAAAATCACAATTAATTTAACTACTGTTTGTTTAACAAATATATCAATCTATCAATGTCTCTTCCTATGTATCTATATTAATCAATTCATATCTATCTCAGTCTATTATTCAGTCTGTTTATATTTTTCTTAGTTTATTTATGTGTACGTATATATCTATCAATCTAAATCTATTAATATCTATCTATCCATCTCAGATTATTCACATCTATTTATCTCTATTCAAATCTATCTATCTATCTATCTATCTATCTATCTTAGTTTATTCATACCTATCTATTCAAATCTATCTATCTCAGTCTATTCACATTTATCTATCTATATATTTATCTCAGTCTATTCATATCTATCTATCTATCTATCTCAATTCACATCTGTCTATTTATCTATCTATCTATCTATATTCACATCTATCTATTTATCACTCTATCTATCTATCTATTTATCTATGTCAGACAATTCACATCTATCTATTTAGCTAGCTTGTCTTACTTTATAATTGTCAGTTAATATGGATTAAATTGAAA
>CM042176.1:57603590-57656090 GCA_023376005.1 Doryteuthis pealeii
ATGTATGTATGTATGTATCTATCTACCAATCTCATTATATATATATATATATATATATATATATATATATATATATATATATATATATATTATATAAATATTCTAACGGAAAATACACACATTCTGCACAAAGAAAAAAATAAACAAAAACTCCAAATATTAGAAGCTTTATACATAAAACAATACAAACCATCCTTAAACAAAATGTATTTCCAATGCAGTACACACATTTTAAAATGCCTATAACACCTTTCTAATCAATTATTCTCCTTCCAGCATCTACATTAATATAATTTTTTTAAAAACTGGAGCACATCACCCCTGATGATGGCACCTCGAAGTGCCGAAAGTACTCGGGACTTGAACTTTGGTGGACTTATCCACGAATTCCACCCAATCATTAAAAAGTTGGCCAGAAAACTCGAAAAGATTAAAAATAAAATTGTTAAACAGGAGATGTGTCTTTTGTTTAATTCTACATATATATATATATATATATATATATATATATATATATATATATATATATTTTATATATATATATATATAATGTATTAATTTGAAAGCAATTACAATGCAAGTAAAAAATAAAAACAAAAAGATGTTATTTTTTTGTGTCCTATCGATTTCAAAGTAAAACTTTATCTTCAGAGACGATTTTCCGAAAATCGTCTCTGAAGATAAAGTTTTACTTTGAAATCGATAAGACAAAAATAACATCTTTTTGTTTTTATTTTTTACTTGCATTGTAATTGCTTTCAAATTAATACATTATAACATACTTAACAATGCTTCAAGCAAATTACCAATTACTTTTATATATATATATATATATATATATATATATATATATATATATATATATATATATATATATATATATATATATATATAACAACCAAAAAGTATTTATCTATTTATTTCGATTAAAAACCAGTGCCGAATATAAATCACTTTTATTCAAAAGTGGAACTGATTAGGAATCTAGACCATTTGTTTAACGAAAATACGATAAAGTTAACTTGGCGACAGGAGTTAATCCAAATATGTGTTAAAACTTGCCGACTTGTACTGTCGAGTTTTTCCAATAAAGCTTTGAATTGGGTCTTCATCCTTAAATCACATTTCGGTGAATTCATGGAAACTTCTGGCAAAACTTCAACTTCTTCTTTTCAAATGGATTGGATTTATCTTTGAACCAAAAAAAAGGGTGGGAGAGGCGAACTTTTGGGGGGTGAAATTTAATTAGAAAATCTTTTAAAGAGCAAACAGGTGCTGCGAAATGAGGAAAATGATTGAGTAGGATCGACTTCGAGAATTTTTCGACATTTTCCACTTAACACGAGTACAGCTGATTACTTCGTTCGTTCTCATATACACACGCTCGTGTGTGCGCACACATTTACACACACACACACACACGCACACACACACACACACACACAACACATATATATATATATATATATATATATATATATATATATATATTCGTTCGTGTCTGTTTGGTGACATCTGGACTGTTAATATGTATCTGAAATGTAACCCTTTTATTTCTCATTCTTATTTAAATATTCTATCATATGCAGGTCACCAGGAGATGTCTCTAGTGAAAATGTTTGGGTCTCTTTAAGAAAATAATTTTTCCATGGGTCCCGTTATTTTTAATGTAAAATACCTACCGTAATTGACGGCATATAGGACGCACTTTTTTTCTTTTTGCTCAAAAAATTGCCCTACGTCTTATACATCGTAGGTGAAGTTTGAGACCTCCCGTAGGCCTAGGCTAATCTTCTCTATGATGCTCACTAACCCAGCTTACGCTCAGTACTTTTACCTACCCTGTACTGCTAAATTGATTTTATACAGCTATGTTTCTACTTCTGTAATGCACAACTAGACTATTTTCAACAATATGTACTTATATACAATATATATATATATATATATATATATATATATATATATATATATATATATATACACAGACTGTTTTCAACAATATGTGCTTAAATACACTAAAGACCTTTTTTTCCTGAATCTGACCTGCTGAAATGGGGGTGCGTCTTATATACCCGTGCGTCTTATATGCTGTCAAATACGGTAATTCAAATTTCTAACTACAGGCACGTTCACAATTCATAACTGCCCATAAATTGTAAGAACTTCCTGTCACTCTGTCTTCACTATAATTAACCGATTGAAAACAAAATTGAGATTGATCCCGGAGCCAACAATACTTCTACGCTCCTTGAAAGCCGGGTCACATCTCTAAATTAAACTAACTTATTCTCACACGTCCAATTGTGCGCCTTTTAAGGGAGCAAAGGCCATGAACCCTTACCAGTAATTTTCCACGAGGCCCCGTTATTTCTAATCCAACAGACCTAATTCAAATTTCTAACCACAGGCACGTTCACAATTCATGATTACCCATAAATTATGTTACATAATCTATGAATAGATTCAAAGACTAGAAAAATAACGCACTTTTGTATTATTTGGATTATTCGGACTATTGTTTTCATCTTTATTGTTATATGTACAATGTTTCGGCCGATGAACAATAAAGATGAGGACAATAGTCCGAATAATACAAATAATCAAATTATACCGTACTTGTTTATTATCTACTTTTGTGTGAATACATTGAAAAAATGAGTTTACGGATGTTACATAATCTATGCTTATTGTCAACCCTCTGTATTTCTGAAGGGATGGCCCCTTTTCATATCACGGGTGGCACTTGGAATATTACAAAAAGCCCACGAAATATGCGAAGTCACGTGGGACCGAGTCAACCCATCAGTTCCAGCTTGGACGTCAGGCAGAAAGCATGTCTGCCTTAACTGGGTTCAAATGCACACGGGTGTTGTGTTAGTTAGAACACGAAGTTTAAGCAATAAAGGTTTACAGAAATATGATGTTCTTGTTTGATGAATGTCTTGGCAAAAAGACTGACCAAGAAGAAGGAATACATCAAAGACGAATAGCCAACAAGAATCTAGAAATAGAATTCAACATGGAGGGGAAGAATAGAAACGACTAGAGATCACCAAATGGCCAAAGAAGTAAGTAATGCAAAATGAAAGCCACTCTTGTAGAAGAATAGGATGTTATTATTTAACCCAGAGCTTGGGAATAAGGGAAGTCATACTTTTCTCAAGGGTATTAACCCGAAAATGAACATAATAGCAAGACTGGAATACGAGTTCGTTTACTCCGATGTTGGAGTCCATTAAGTTAACTAATGCGTCACGGGGACTCCCCGAAAAGCAATTGGAGTGTAAGTAATGAATTTCGTTGGTGCAAAAAAGAACATCTTAAAATCTATTTAGTAATTATGAACTTTAGTTGGCTAAAATTGTACCTGCGCATTATCTCCCTTAACAAATTTGCTTGGATATTTTTTCTTATGAGATTTTCTTAAACAATTGAATGAATAAAAATACATTTCATTCTTATCGACACGTATGAACTTTAGTTGGCCAAATTCTTAGCATAAAATGCATATGTATATACATCCCTTTGTCTACCTCTGTCTATCTCTCTCCACTCTCTTCAGTAAAAGAACACTTGTGTATATACCCAACAATGTAGACAAAGTGTCTCTTAACTGATTTAATAATTGAATAAAATAGATTAATACCAATTCTATTTGCCAATGCTCGGTGATCTTAAGAGGAAATTTAGTTTAGAAAGAAAGTTTCCTCAGTTGCAACAGGGACAAGATATAAAAGAATTAAAAATTCACCAAAGGCTTTGAGGGACTTCACCTTTATATCAATTTTTGTCACTTCTATATTTTTTATTATCTTATTATAATGGAGATTGTGTGTTTTTCTGTCTGTAACCGAAACTAAATCACTACTCAAGTCACAATTCCCTTAGTAATCGACGTCACATTCACCATGAATTTATCCTTATTTTTTACTCAATTATTAATAAAATTGTTTCACATTATTAATACTGTTAACCATATCTACATACTAACAATATGCAATTATATTTATATATACAACAAAATAGCGGTTTACAGTGTGAACGGGAAGGCTAATTTGCATATTAATATTAAAAAATCGAATTTAATAAATATGTGCTTAGTATTATTGATTTCTAACTGTTTGGTTTTATTTTAATGAATATAAGCAAAAATCTCTTCAATGAATCTTAAATGAAATCCATTAACAAGATAAAATAACTGTCATTTTATTCTTTACTTCCTCTTATAACTAAATACTTAAATTAGAAAAAATAACAATGAAAGACGAGAGTGATGGAAGAGTAAGTTTCAGTTGTTCCATTTTTTATTATACTCCCTCTGTTTCAAATCTGTTATTATACTCCCTCTGTTTCAAATCTGTTATTATACTCCCTCTGTTTCAAATCTTTTTATCTGTATTCTTATTTAGTTTCATTAGCCTTTCTAATTTAATACAATATTTTATTACATTAAAACTTAAATACTTGCACCCTACGGAGGGTGCATATATTTGCTAGTAAAACTAAAATAGATTACTAAAATTTAGGCCAATTCAAAAATATATATGAAAAAAAGGCACTCAATAATGATTGAATAAACTACATTAACAATTGTATGCTTGGTGTAATGGTTATCATAATAGGAAATGGAATCGGTGCCCCAATTCATATCTTGGATAAAGTTATTTATGTTTCACTTTGTGCTAATGCTCTTGGAAAAGGCATGAATCCATCTGTTTTCCCTCCAGCTATGGGTAAATAGGATATACTGGCTTCTTTAGCCAACCAATCTAGAAGGAAAACAGAATTCAAACCAGCTGTACTCCACTTAAAAATGTGTATGACTATGTAACAATTGTAACAACTTCCTGTCCCCCTGTCTTCACTAAAATTTATTTTATCGATTTCTTTCAGGTATGTGTATTTCCCCGTCTCTGAAACATTTACAAGCATGAATCATCGATTTCAAGGTAATTATTTCTGATCATCAAACTCACTGACAAAATCGATAAAATCATCACAGATCAAAGAATTCAAATTCAAATTTCAAAACGGGAACATCCAATAGAAATCAGTTCCTCTATTCCAAAAAGAAATTTGACGATTTCGTAAAAAAATTAAAAAAATCAGAAATGGTTCCATCTTTAATGATTTTTTATATATTTCGGACTGTTGTCCTCATCTTTATCGGGTATAAACTCAACGTTCAAACTACAGTAATCTCAGGCTCTGTTCTGGTGGTGTTTCTTTTTAAAATACATTAAATTAAGTCATCTGCAGACAATGACCCATGAATTCAAACGTTGTTCCGGAGCTAAAATCCTTACCACCAGGTATCATCTAATAGAAATCAGTTCATCTATTCCAAAAGAAATTTGACGATTTCGTAAAAAAATTTAAAAATCAGAAATGGTTCCATCTTTAATGATTTTTTATATATTTCGGACTGTTGTCCTCATCTTTATCGGGTATAAACTCAACGTTCAAACTACAGTAATCTCAGGCTCTGTTCTGGTGGTGTTTCTTTTTAAGATACATTAAATTAAGTCATCTGCAGAAAATGACCCATGAATTCAAACGTTGTTCCGGAGCTAAAATCGTTACCACTATTTCAACTAGATATATCATCTAGTAGAAATCTGTTCATCTATTCCATAAGAAATTTTAAAAAATTCGTAAAAAGATTCAGAAACAGTTCATCGCCAACAATTCTTATTTTATTTCGGACTGTTGTCATCATCTTTATTGTGTACTAGATATTGCTACCCAGCGTCGCCTTGGTAGAAGTTGGGGTTTTAAAAATAAACGGTAGTCTTGCAGATCCATTATTGCTGAATCCCGAGTTGGTTCCTCGCAGGAGGCCCCATTAAAATCCCTATGTAAAAAAGACCTTGCATTGATCCAGACACTCGGAAAATATATTTTAATGTTTCCTATTTAAAATACTAAATACAAAAAAAAATCAATGCTCTTATCATTTAAATTTCAATTTTTAATTATATTTACAAATATAGAACATATTATATTTTCACCATATTTGCTCAAAAAGCAAGATCTGGTGATAGTAAATATATATACATATTTTATTTTATTTCGGACTGTTATTACAATTACTATGCATGTAAGAAACTCATCAGGAGTTAAAAACAAAATTAACTTCGATTGACAAAAATAAAAACAAAGCAACATTCAATGTTTTGCTGATGACGTGACTAGCGAACTTATTTTAACAATTATCTGGGAAAAAGATTATTATTGATAAAAGTTTTCAGAAATACGCCCCCAAAAAACAATCTCATTTGAGAGGGGCATTTTTGTTTGTTTTTGTAGTTTTTTTATTTTTAGTTTTTTTGTGGGTTTTGTTTCTTTTTGTTTAAGAAGACCAAATTAGAAAAGTTATTTTTATTCTTCATCTTTTGAGTCTGCCAATGTGTCTCATTGCCAAAAAAATGATTTTGGTATTTGCATAGATTGAGGTAGGTTAGTCATAAATTATATTCTTATGACTACATATCAGTAAGTATACGCACGAATGGATTTATAAATATTTCGGTAATGAGAAATATTGATTATGCATATATATATATATATATATATATATATATATATATATATATATATATATATGTGTGTGTGTGTGTGTGTGTGTGTGTGTGTGTGTGTGTGTGTGTGTGATGAATATTGATTATGCATATATGTATATGTGTGTGTGTGTGTAAGTCAATATATTCTAATGGCTAAATCTTTGTAAGTAGATACGTGTGTGCATGTGTATGCATGTGTGTTTGTAGGTTTCTCTGTACAAAAGAACTGACTTTATATACATGCACACATTTATATATATATATATATATATATATATATATATATATATACATATTAGACACATACACACACATACATTATTCTTTCTCTCTCTCTCTCTCTCTCTCTCTCTCTCTATATATATATATATATATATATATATATATATATATATATATATATATATAAGAAATGGAGGACTCTGTGACGGCCTTTACACACAAAGCGATGTGTGTGTATTAAAAACAGTTAAAATCCCCTTCCCATTCTATAAGTGAAGACAGCCTAATGGTTAAGGTGCCGGACTGACACCCAACCGATCAGATTTCAATTCCGGTTGTAGGTAGCCTACAAAATGTCTAGCCAGACTAAAGAGACTTGTTAAGTCGAAACACGTGTCTGTGTATGGCCTTATATATATATATATATATGTATATATATATATATATACAAACAAATTGTGTCAAAGAAGTATCAAGATTGAGTCATTGTTCATTTCTATGTTAGTAAATACAGCTTCAATTTCGAAACTTTTATGACACAACTTATATATATATATATATATATATATATATATATATATATATATATATATATATATATGTATCTGTGTGTGGGTGGTTTCATCCTCAATTCCCATTACACATTCAAACTCACATCTCTCTCTCTCTCTCTCTTCTCTCTCTCTCTCTCTCTCTCTCTCTGTTAATATATATATATATATATATGTATAAGTGTGTATGCTGCTCAAATATTATATTTTCATGTTTACATCTCTGCAATGATATAAGTGTATGCATTCATAAATGTTTGTATTGAGATATAATGTCTTAAAATATTTGTCTGTGGTATGTGTGTTACAAAATCGTCATTATATATATATTATATATTATATATATATATATGTCAGGTCCTTTTGTGTGTATATATATATGTATATTATATATATATACAGAAAAAGACACTAATATATATATATATATATATATATTTATATATATATATTTGCATTAAATATGTGTATGTGTATATACATATAGACACATATATACGCATGTGTGTATGGGCTGAGAGTTTACTAAGGATTATTATCATTTGTAATTTGAAACCGCAAAAGTGTGTGCAAACAAGTGTTTATATTAAATAAAATTGGTAACTTGAAACCATAAAATATCGAATAAATTTAATTAAATATAAGTGCTTGAAGCCACACAATCGATAAATTATTTATACAAATAGATATTTATAATCATATAACTGTGTGTAAAACTACTCAACACAAAAACCGTAAATATACAATTCCTTGACATTCAGCATAAAATAAACCCGCACGGTTGACATACCGTTAAAATCAATTAATTTTATAAGCAGAAGTGTATATATCCCTAAAATGGTTTATAATTATAATGGTCAGGGCCAGGTGAGCCCAGTCGGTAGAGCGTTCGGCTAGACCACAAGGTTCCTAGTTCGATACCGGCCCTCGCCAACTCAGCGATGAGTAGCACAGGGATCTGTGCTGTAAGGAGAGCTGATCGTAGGTGTAGCGCTCTATCTCGACGATAGAATAAACTCCTTGGTCTAGCGCTAGTTGAAAAGGGGATAGCCTCCTTCGCTGTCTGGCTGATACCGACATTAGGCCGTCCCGACGACTTACTTACTTATATAATGGTGGTAAGAGATTTATATATATATTATTTATTTATTTATTTATAATTATAATACAATTTAAAAGTCGGTCCTACCATTGGTTTTCTGGATAACACTTTTTCGGTGTTATTCGTCTTCAGAGGCGTTTGACGTTGAAAAAATGGACATTTTAACCGCAATGTCCACGCGATCCGTTCAATCGCTCCTGCATTTTGCTTTCGTCATTCAACGATCACTATTTGTTCATGGATCTCGTGTTCTGATGGTATTTTAAATTTTTTCGTTTTTATATTTATTGAGTTTTGTGTGTTTATTATATATGAATTCTTAATTATGGCGGTCTGATGTTTTGGTTAGTCCAATTCCATATTAAGAATTTTTTCCTGTGTGGGCATGCCTCGAAAAATTTATGTTTTGTTGTTTAGGAAATTTTCTTCGGAGTTTATTCCTTGAAGAATTACGGAATTTTTCTGTTGTGCATAATGAGCATTTTTTTAACCATTTATGTATGGCTTCGATTGGTCTAGTATTTTCCATTCTAATTTAAATGTTTTTCTTGTTTTTTATACTGCCATACTTTGTTGGATAGCGCTGTCACGTTCCTTTTATTTCGTGTTTGAAGGATGTTAAATGGTAATATATATTATATATATATTATATGATTGGAAGGCAATTACAATGCATATAAAATAAACAAAAAGACATATATATATATTAGAAATGATAGTTCTTACTTTTTTACATTAACTGCTTCTTGATCTTTCGTCGTAGGTCATCTATCTCGTCAGCCATCATTTTCTTTGGGCTGACTTCTATTTTCTTCTAGTTTCTTCATCGTGCTGGGCTGACATTGTTTGTTTTAATAATTTATTGACCTGCAATCTAGAAATAACTTTCACTTAGACTGTCTTAACCTAACTAACCTTATCCATAGGCCATGTGTCCAATCATCAGCTTCATCTCAAACATTCAGAGAAATGTAGAAAAGTTTAGCATTGAAAACGGAGTGATGAAGGTTAAGTTTCAGTTGTTCTATATTTTCAATTATACCCCCTCTGTCTGAATCTTTTATCTACAGTCTATTTGTGGTTTCGTTAGCTTTTCTAATTTGAAACTTTAATACTTGCCTGCCCTGTCGACTGGGCGTTAGAATGCAACCGATTGCACCTCTGCAGAGGGTAAGACTCCCAAAATGGGGCCACCTGTTGCCCCAGTGGTGGCAACCATGATGCTTAAGGATACGCCAGGTGGATAGCAGTTCATGACATCAATACTCACTTTGTCCCTATCTTGGGCTAGACTGGCGGTCAGAGAGGCCCCCTCCGATAAATCGGCTGGTCACGTCAAGCCCTAGCACCTAATGATTTTCCCAACCCTATTGCCCTTATGGCAAGACCCAACCCCTTTTTATCATATGGGTGCAAAGGCGGTGTCTGCGGTCTACATGTCCTGGAATGACGCTAAACTCTATCTGATGTAAGGTTCCAGTTTTGGAGGTTTGTGGAATGTGGAGCACCCCTTAATCACCACTGCTCCCTGGTTCACTCTGGCCGGATGGTATACCTGTTGAGATCCATCTAGGGTTAAATAGAAAAATGTATTTATAAAAAAATTGTATTATTCATTAAGAATTGTTTTATTTCAAAAACTTTATGGCATTAAATGACCACTGAGGTTGATATCCGTAAAACAAAACAAACCCAACCAATGTAATACTTGCAAACGGCGGAGGGTGCATTATATCGCTAGTATATATTATTACACTAGTTCGCATTTATTATCCCTTATATTAAATATTGGAGGCGCGTGGTTAATGGTTAGATCTGTAGTAAATGACTCGTCAACGCGAGTCAATTCTTGGACGAAGCCATTGACATTTCACATGCGGCTAATACCGTTGGGAAAGGTATGAATCCTACTCTCCCTGCAGCTATGGATAATAGCAGGGCAAATTGGTCTCTTTAACCATTGTAGGTAACCAGTCTAGGAGAAGGAAAACTCAGAATTCAAAACCGGTTTAAACTCCGCGTAAGAAATTGACCTTGTGCCGCATTCCTGCTCGTGCGGAGGGTTGGTAATATATATATATATAAATATTTACACAATGATGTCCATTTTGTTCGTAAAAATTAGCTTTGAATTTTTGTAAGTCGTATTTCCGTAAAAAAATTTATTTCGATATTTTTAATCCCTTTCTTCCTTCTTTGGTATTTGTGTTGTCGATACAAGAATTGCCTTTTAGCTAAGATATTTCGACAGGGAATCTTTTTTTGAAAAAATCGGCAAAAAAAAAAGGGGGAAAAAATTTTTTTCGGAACCCGGGAAAAAAAAAGCCCCAAAAAAAAAAAATGTTTTTCTGTGTTGTCCTCGTGCGGNGGGCCTTACCTAAATACTAATAACATGCAATGTATTTATAATATACAAGAAAATACCAGTTTTCAGTGTAAACGTAAAGCTAATTTGCAATTGATATTTAAAAAAAATGATTTTAATAAAAATGTGCTTGGTATTATTGATTTCTAATGTTTTGGTTTTATCTTAATGAATATGATTAAAAATCTCTTCAATAAATCCTAAAGAAATTCATTAACAAGAAGAAATAACTGTAATTTCATTCTTTACTTCCTATTTTAACTAAATAGTTAAATTAGGAAAATTTACCAATGAAAAACGGAAGTGATGAAAGAGTAAGTTTCAGTTGTTCTATTTTCCGATTATACCCCCTCCGTTTCGAATCTTTTTATCTGAATTCTTAATTAGTTTCATTAGCCTTTCCGATTTAATCTAATATTTTATTACATTTAAACTTAAATACTTGCACCCGGAGGGTGCATATATTTGCTAGTTCTAATAAAATGTAAATCAACTTAATATATAGGCCTGTCGACGGGGCTTAGCATACACTATCGCCTACAGAGGTGTAAGACCAGCCATGTCTTAGCTATAACACTGAACTGCTTCGAATGGTGAGGCTTCAGTCCTGAATATCTGGGAATGCTTAGTACTTCTTCATAGCCATTACTCCCAGGTCCACTCTGACTTGGAGTGATAGTCTCCCTGTTCGGTCCCCATAGCTGTGTCAACTAGATCTGTTTGAAAATTATTCATATTCGATAGGTCCGTAGGAAAAAAACTCCAACCCTTAAGTAACAACTATACACAAAATGACATGAACGTACAATGAACGTGATTCCCTAACCTCTAAGGGGGGAGGGTGTCGTTACTTTAGTGTCCCGATCAGCGACTGACATTAGCTGCCAAGTGTTGGGAAGAGGGAGACTGACAGATAAACCTTGATTACTTTCAAATAGAATAAATATTTTTTACCACATTCACTCTGTTAGATTACTGTTTCGTCTTCTCAGTCCGGGATTGATTTTTCAAGTTCGACTTTTTTTAATAAGGTCCAAAATCAACTTAAAACGTAGGCCTATCGATTAGGCTTAGCACACAATGACGGTATCCCTGCATATACCTGTTGGCCGTGGCTGGCGACCCGTAATGATTAAGGATGGAATCCAGGTAATTGAGCAGTCCATGCCATGCAACATCCCACTTTGATTCTTACTGTTGTAACCTATTTACACTCCCGAATCATTTGTCCTTGTGCCTTACTTAACAATGGTTACTAAATGAGAAATAAACAAACAGAAATGAAATGGAATCTTTATAACAAAATAGAAGGTAAACCATCACTAGTAGTATGAGACTCCTCAGTCCAACGCGCAGCTCTTGGTGGGAGTATACGGTCCATGTTTCACTTCCATACATGAGGGTGCTGATAACACATGCCCAATACTCTTGTTGTGAGCTTCCCAAAAGTTGAGGTAGCTTTTCCGATCCGGCAACTGAGTTCAGTATCAAGTGACAGGTTGTCAGTGATGGTGGATCCAAGGTAGGTGAAGGTGTTTACGGCTTCCAGAGTGTAGCTGTTGATGATGATTGAGGGAGGATTTCCAGTTTCCGGACCCATCGTCTTGGTTTTCTATATACTAATGGTCAGACTGAAGTCCTGGCAGGCTTGGGTGAACTGGTCATGAGTGTTTGCAGTGCTCTTTAACAACAGTTAACAAATAGAAGGTAAACCACACTAGTGGTATGAGACTCCTCAGTCCAACGCGCAGCTCTTTAACAACAGTAATTAAATTTCTGTATCAAGGCTAGCTATTACTCGATCACAAGACGTATACCCTCGTGTAGTCAGTATTACGTATTGTGTTTCGTCCAACTTCTTGTAGGAGGAAATATCTTCCCTAACAAAAAATTTCCCGACGATAATAGTCGCGCACATCATCAAAATGGTTCCCTCGATGATCCCCTTGAACTTTGGGAAGAGGAAAAAACCCACATCTCTCGCACTGAAAAGCAAACGCCGCAGTATATATTCGTAGACATGCTGGTTGGTCGTCTGTCCCACTCGTAGTGGATGATATCCTTCACATCGATGTTTTCTGACATACTTGAACTTTCTGACATACCTCGTAGAACATTACAAAATTAAAATATAGTTTTTAATGAGAATTCCAATGCTATATAGTCTTCCTATTTACTCTCCCGAATTATTTGTCCTTGTGCCTTACTTATTCAACTAAGCTCATTAATACTGACAAGATTATTAATCTATATATCCTGGCGACAGATCGATATATATATAAAAAGATATCAATCGAACGCAAAAAAACTAAATAAATCAATACATTGATTTTATCAAAAATAGAATTCTTTCTATCGACAATTGTTTGGTTTTCTACTTGATTTTCACAAAATGACTTTATAAGTTTATATTTCCATTGAGATTGATTCTAACTGGGTGCCAAAAATCAATAAGGCAACCGACCTTGCTTAAGGACAAACCAGAAATTAATAAACCCTACTAACACATGATGGGCAACCTGGAATGGCAAGGTCCATTACTCCCAATGAATTAAAACTTTGAAGAAAAGCTCGACTTGTGCTGGGAGACAGGATTTCCAAATTCTGGACGAGTCTGGCTGCATTTCACATAGCGCTAATACCCTGGGAAGAAAGGAGATCAATTATTCCTTTCAAGCTATGGGCTAAGTAGGACAGACCGGGTATTAAGTCTGGAAACTGAATCGAAGAAATAATATATAGAAAGATATATATATATATATATATATATATATATAAAGGGACAAACAATGTGTTTGAAATGGCGATAGCCGACAATTTTTTGGGAGTATGTGCTTAATTAAAGTCATACCTAAAATTAAAAAATGAATTAGGCGTGATATCGGTTTAAATGAAACAAATCGAGAAAAAAGTCAATCTCTGTATGTACATTTTCAGCCTTTATGCCTCATCAGCAGAGCTATTAGACAGGCAGTGCTTGTGTGATTCGAGCCCTACCTGACACGGACACTCTAACCATTACACTAGCTGGCTTACCCTAGAATTTCTCGTTTATTTTAAACTGATGTGTAATACGCACTTTGTTGATCCACTTCATACTGTCGTGCCATAAGTCACCGATATGCACGCCTAATTCATTATAATTAATTAATTAACAAATTATGTATGACTTTAATTAAGTACATAATCCCAATATATATATATATATATATATATATATATATATATAAATGTGTTAAATACGAGATTTTTTAAAATTTTTTGACACCTTGTATTCAGAAAAAAATTAACGTTTCATTCACTGTTCATTCTATCTTGGTAAATAGAGCTGCAATCTTGATACTTTTATGACACACCTTGTATAGATAATAAGACCAATGCTATATAGTCTTCGTATTTACTCTCCCGAATCATTTGTCCTTGTGCCTTACTTATTCAGCTAAGCGCATTAAATACCGACAAGATTATTATTCTATATATCCTGGCGACAGATCGATAAGTATATGGATAACAATCGAACGAGCTAATAATCCCTACAAACACATGATGCGCCACAATGTAATGGTAAGGCCCATTACTCCCATTGTCTAGGACAGACTGGGTTCTTTAACCTTGGTATTAAAACCAGTCTAGGAGAAGGAAAACTGATACAGACAAGATTATTATTCTATATATATATTACCAACCCCTCCGCTCGAGCAGGATCCGACACAAGGCAAAAAAGAAACAGGTTTGAATTCAGAGTTTTCCTTCTCCTAGACTGGTTACCTAGCCATGGTTAAAGAGTCCAGTCTGCCCTGCTATTTACCCATGGCTGGAGGGAGAATTGGATTCATATTCCAAGGGTATTAGCGCCATGTGAAATTCCAACAGCTTCGTCCAGGAATTGAACTCACGTTGACGAATCCATTTCCTACGACTCTAACCATTAGACCACGCGCCTCCATAATTATTCTTATATCCTGGCGACAGATTGATATATATATATATATATATATATATATATATATATATATATATATATATATATATATATATATATATATATAATATATATATATATATATATATATATATATATATATATATATATATATATATATATATATATATATATATATATATATATATATATATATATATATATATATATATATATATATATATATATATATATATATATATATATATATATATATATATATATATATATATATATATATATATATATATATATATATATATATATATATATATATATATATATATATATATGCTCTGTGTGTGTGTGTGTGTGTGTGTGTGTGTGTGAATGTAGATAACAATCGAACGAAAAAGAAATAGATAAATCCATAGATTGATTTTTAACAAAAATAAAATTATTTCTATCAACAATTGTTTGGTTTCCACTTGATTTTCACAAAATGACTGCCTATTTTTCCATTGTCGTTGAAATTGATACAAGATTTTAAGTTTTTTGTTTTTCTTGAAAAAGGATTTCTTCTCTTTCCAATTTCTTCTGCCTTGTTTACAAATAAAGCAATCAGTTCTTTAAAAAAAACAAACCCAAATGGTTTCAATCGCAATTTGATGTTTATTTAACTTTAAGCTGTTTTTTTCTTAGAAAATATCTTTAGGGATATTCATCGCCTTCTTTTTTTTATTTAGCTTCTTTCAATTTAATTTCTACCTTTGAATGAAATTATTTTCCTGTTTAGCTTCAAATTTCGTTGCTTGATTTTGATACTCGCCCGCCATTTTCTTTCTGCTTATTTGCCTCTCCTCCCGCCTAAATTCAAATCGCGCCAATTTTTTTTCGTTGTTGTATTCTTCTTCTTCTTCTTCTTCCTCTTTTTCGTTTTATCGTCTGCTTTGAGCAGTTGATCTGTTTAATAGTTCTAATTTGATTAGGCTCATGTTACGCTCACTGCGTTTGTCCTACCCAAACACTGACGGCCATTTTTCTGTTAGAAAGTTAGTGGCGACTTGCCAGCTTCTGGGAGGAAAGCAAAAAGAAGAATTAAGCGTAAATGTTTAGCCTAAAGGTTTTTCGAAAAATGAAGTTGATATTTCGGTTGAAATGGCGTGGCTCTACACCTGAGCGCCTAAAAATAAAAATTAATCTCATATAAACATCAAAACAATTTTTCAAAACAAAAACAGAGAACTGAACCACAACGGTCTAACAACACGAAATATCTTCACGGTTTGTTGGTTGGTTGGTTTGATTTTACGGCATGTTAACCCATTGAGTTATTTTATGCTGAAGACATTTTTTATTAAATTCAATACCCTGGTTGGGTATTGAATTTAATTCTTTAAAAAATCTTTTTAACCCATAGGTGTGACCCTTACGGGTACTACCACTCCGGGTGTAGAGTGGTAAGGCTCCCCTTAAATAGGGGAGTTCTTAATATAAAACTAAACTGCATCTAATCGAAATATCTTCACGGCTGGTTGGTTGGGTTTTATGGCATGTCAACCCATTGGGTTATTTTATGCTGAAAACAGTTTTATTAATTCTGGTTGGGTATTGAATTTGAATTTTTTTGAAAAATCTTTTTAACCCATAGGTGGGACCCTAACGGGTATTATCACTCCGGGTGTAGAGTGGTAAGGCTCCCCTCAAATAAGGGAGTCCTAAATAGAAAACTAAACTGCATCTGATCGAAATATCTTCACGGTTCGTTGGTTGGGTTTTATGGCATGTCAACCCATTGGGTTATTTTATGCTGAAGACATTTTTGTTTTATTCATTTTCGAAGAAGAAAAATATTGATAAAGGGCTAGGGGTTGCTTACAGTACCTGCTATTGCTTAAGTGGAAGGGGTACTAAATAGAAAAAAGCTTACTACTCACTGATACAAAACATAGCCATGTGCTTTACCGTTCTCTGGTAGGGTCAGAGACAACATCTCTACTGTTCAAAAACAGAGGCAAAAATGTCGACAATGGGTTTTGGAACTGTCATGGGACTCATTACGGGCTCCTATTTGACAAACAAATCATTTAAGAAGGATTATGTATTACATCCCTACAACTCTATAAATCTCTGCAAAATTTGTTCTTGTCTATATATTCACGTTTGATTTGTGGCTGGCTACGAAATTATGAAAAAAGTAAATTAAGTAAAGTCATCGGGGCGGCCTAAAGTCGGTATCAGCGAGAAAGTCTATTCCCTTTTCACTTGCGCTAGACCAATGATGGTGATGATGTTAGCTGATTGGTTGGGTTTTACGGCATGTCAATCCATTGGGTTATTTTATGCTGAAAACATTTTTATTCATTCTGCTTGGGTATAGAATTAAAAAAAAACAAACAATTTTAATCTATTTAACCCATAGATAGGATCCTAACAGGTACTACCACTCCAGATGTAGAGTGGTAATGCTCCTCTCAAATAGTGGAGTCCTTAATAGAAAACTAAACTGCATCTGATCGAAATATCTTCCCAGTTGGTTGGTTGGATTTTATGGCATGTCAACCCATTGGGTTATTTTATGCTGAAGACATTTGTATTAATTGTTCTTGGGTATTCAATTTAAAAAACAACAATTTTAATCTATTTAACCCATAGGTGGGACCCTAACAGGCGCTACCACTGCGGGTGGAGAGTGGTAAGATCCCCTCAAATAGGGGAGTACTAAGGGAGAACACTTAACTGCATCTGATCGTAAGGTTTAATTACTGGAGATCTGACTAGTGTGCAGTACTGCTTTATTGCCAGTACTTCCAGGTATACTCTAGTCCGGACAGTAATGTCTGTTAGCTCCGCATCTCTGTGTCAAATACTTCTGTTTGAAAATGGTTAATATTCGATTGAAACGTGTGCCACAATAAACAAAAACAAACAAATAACATCAACAACACCACAAAAACTTTAGAGAAAATATGAAAAATGTAAATATTAACGTACAATGAACGCGATTCCCTAACCAGTGTCATAAACTAACCTAAAAGGGTTAATATACATTTTGGGGAAAAAACCCATCCCAGAAGGGTTTAAATATCGTTAAATCGAAATACCATGAAGCTAAGAGGCAACAAAGGACCGGCACAACAACATCTTCAGGGACAGCCTTCAAATGCGACATCTCTGGTCGAGAATGTTTTTCGAACATTGGACTTCACAGTCACAGAAGGCGCTGTAACTTCAGGGACAAAAACTTTATTATAGCCGTCCGAGACTGAAATGCCAATACACTACAATATATATATATATATATATATATATATATATATATATATATATATATATATATTATTAATTATAGTATATATATATTATAGTATTTGGCATTATATATATATATATTATTATATATATATATATATATATATATATATTATAGTATATATATATTATAGTATATTGGCATTTATATATATATATATATATATAATATATATATATTATATATATATATTATTTTATATAGTATATATATTATAGTATATTGGCATTTCAGTCTCGGACGACTATAAGTTTTGTTCCTGAAGTTAAAGTGCCTCCTGTGACTGTGAAGTCCGATATATATATATATATATATATATATATATATATATATATCGAAATAAAAAGCTATTAAGAAATAACTACACCAGCAATATAAATCAGGTGATTTCTAGTCAATCGGATGAGTATATGACGTTAAACTGCATCTAATGGGGAAGTTCCAATTTTGGAGCTCTGAGGTATGCGTATTACTCCTCCATCGCCATTATTCCAATTCCAATTCCACCCAGAGTTGTAGTACATGTTAGGGTAACATCTTTGAATTAAATAGTGAAAAATGAGTTTTAAAAATGTCTTAAACAAATGTGTTTAAAAAAATTCTGAATACACAATTACAATACTTGTAATTTCTATGATGTTTATATGAAGTTTAATGACCGCCAAAACGTCCTTTAAGCAAGTATAGTTAGATCGAGAAGGTTTCAGATTTTAGTTGTCTGGATACTTCCATAAATTTGGATGGATTTGTAACAAGCGAAATTTAAGACTAAACTATTTTTCCTTCTTTTTCTTTTCTTTTTCTCTACTTATCTTTTTTCTTTTTCTTTTTCTTAGTTCTTTTTCTTCAGTCATTATAAAAACATTTAAATTTTTAAAAATACGTTAAACGTTAATAACTTCATCTTTAATAACATCAGGAATAATTTAGATTCATTTCAATCTCTTAAAAATTTTTTTTTGTTTTGTTTTTAGTTCGGAATGAAATTTTATTTTTCTCGAACGAGTTTGGAATACAGTTTTTGGAATTAGTGAGATCCGCCATTTTAACATATTTTATTGGCTAATATTTTCCTCCAAAATGAAAGAAATATATAAACATTAAATATTCTATCACAGAGAATTATCTCTTTAAAAAAAAAAGATCTAATTATCCATCGAATTAATAACGAAGTAGAATCATGTGTTCCCGCCAAATTAGATTTATTACGTCACCGACAGATGATGAGAAAATGTGTTTCTATTGGTTCTGGAAATTTTTTTTAGCTCCGCTTAAAAAAAAAATCTATATCTGATATGTGGTAAATAGTAGGGCAGACTGGGCTCTTTAACCTTGGTTAGGCAACCGGTCTAGGAGAAGGAAAACTCTGAATTCAAACCTGTTGAACTCCGCTTAAGAAATTGACCTTGTGTCACATCCTGCTCGTGCGGAGGGGTTGGTAAATATATATATTCTAAACTAGAAAAGCCAGTTTTTTTCTAATCACCGATTAAGAAAAGAAAAGAGAAATTCTCATCTGGTAGATTTTCCATCAGAGGAAAATGCTAAAAACGAAAATTAAAGAGATAGACAAATACCTAGAAATGGCTAGATAATTTTAAAAAACTGAGTGTGAAAGTGATACCAATAGTAGTTTGGGCACTTGGAACGTTCCCCAAAAACTAGAGGAATTGGAGATAACAGCATTGTTGAAATCACCTGGAATACTCAGGAAAGTCCTGGAGACCTGGGGACAATAATAATAATAATAATAATAATAATAATAATAATAATAATAATAATCGGATAGATTACTAAGACTTGCAACCAGATTATACAGGTGATTTCAAACGTTCAGCAGCACCTCCCCATTACCACATACAGGTAGGATCGGAGTATGGTCGCTGGAACGGGGTTATTCTTAGTTTTTGGCATACATACGTACAGAGCACTCTTGTCTAGGAGCACTACACACTAGAGGAATTAGATTTAGATTTAAAATAGAGTATACATTCAAATTGACCGTCTACTGAATCCAGACACGAGAGGCCTAAACTAGAAAAGCCAGTTTTTTTTCGATTCACCGATTACAACCTGGACACTTTTCTTTGTTTGCTTGTACGATCAATTTTAACTGACTAATAAGGACTTGGTGAGGATATATATTTAGCTATTTACAAATATTTATAGTCCAAAATTCACGGGCAAGTAAACAGACATTCTGAGGTGGAGGGCGGCGTAACGGTTATTTAATGTCAGTTCAACTCGAGTGATGATGTAATTTATGTGTTTCTGTTGATCAATGAGTCGAAATATCTAAAAAATGAAATGTTGAATGAAATGAAATGGAATCAATCAGATGATCGATTAAAAGAAAATCGATTAAACACAGTGTGACAATAAAATGAGTACTATTCTGGTTAAATCATATTAGATGGATGTAAATTCCACCATCGTATGTCACCCGGCGGAAAGAAAAAAAAAATCAGCGAATTAACCGAATTTAATGAAATTTTCAGTATTGATATATTAATGAATAAAAGATATAACACATCAGTTATTTTATTTAAAAACTTTTACATTTTTTCAGGTTAGTTAACTTTGAACCACATATCTTTGAGATATCTGTGTTACGCCTCAAAGATACGTGGTTTAAAGTTAACTAACCTGAAAAAATGTTAAAGCTTGTAAATAAAATAACGGGATTTTCACTAAAGCCGATTAAAAAGTGCTCAATTTTATTTACTAACTTATTAGTAAACAAGCACAAGAAAAATAAAAATGGCAGAATTTAGTGATATGTATATATATATATATGCACATAGCTATATATATATATATATATATATATATATATATATATATATATATATATTCACAAATATATATATATATATATATTTGTGAATAAAAAGGCCTTAAATACCATGGGTTTCGTGATTATGGACCATTTCCACTCGTGGGTATCTGGGGCCCACAGAGCTTCTTCAGACCACGTATATCTTTTATTTAGACAGGCACATGGCCAAATTCTTTTTACATTTATACCCCTGGTATTTAAGGCCTTTTTATTTACAAATAATTTTGCTCTGTTTATAATAATTAAACATTGAGCTCTCAAACGGAACCTGAACTCTACAACAAACTACAGGTAGGGAATAGGACCAGCCTAGAATTACCTTGTACCAAGAAACTTGGCTCGTAAGTTCGTGTAGAGGTCACTTAAGAGGAATATAAATACCTACTCCTTAACAAAACGAAGAAATCTGCTAAGTCCGTTTGGTGTGGTGGGAAGACGCTTGACAGTCAGCTTGACAATCAGGTTTCGAATCGCGCACGGGGCGGTCTTTGTATCTATAGCTCTGCTGATGAGGCCTAATAGGCCGAAATGTACATACAGAGATTGATTTTTCTCGATTTGTTTAGCCTTAAATTTAAATAGGTAATCCCGCCTAATTAATTAATTATTAATTAATTAATTAACTTTCATAAATTAGGTTCGACTTCATTTAAACACATATTCTCCCAAATATATATATATATATATATCAGTCTGATTTCGAACCCTACCCAAGGATAGTTGTGTCTAGCCACACTGAAGAGGCATGATATGCCGAAACACGTGTCTGTGGATGACTTATTAATATATATATATATATATATATATATATATATATATATATATATATATAATTTCTTATCTCTTGTTTATGGTAACCAACCGCAATTCCGTGTGCGCGCATTGCCTGTAATATGTTCGATCCCAGACAAAAATCAGGTATTTTCACTGTAAAACGTTTAACATCTTTTGATAGGATATCGTAACATCTTATTCGTAAGATAGTCAATATCTTCAAGCGACTCTTAACTCAATGACATTTAGATTGTTTATTTATCAAAAATACATACACGTGTTTTGTTTATTGTATTATTTTATTTGAAAGTTTTTTTCTTTCCTTTTTCCCAGTTTGACTTGAAGTTACGGATATTTTAGTCGAAATGAAGAAAAAAAATAGATTTCGATATTTCGTCATTTATTTTTCTTTCTTTCTCTCGAGAAAAGAGAAGAAGAGTTTAGTTCATTGTATCCTCCCCCCTCTCTCTCTCTCTCTCTCTCTCTCTCTCTATCTATCTATCTATCTATCTATCTTTCACTCCCTCTCATAAGCTTATCTCTCTCTCCTTTACTCTCTCTCTCCTTTACTCTCTCTCCTTTACTCTCTCTCTTTCTCTCTCTCTCTCTCTTCGTTTTCTATCTATCTATCTTTCACTCCTCTCATAACCTTATCTCTCTCTCCTTTACTCTCTCTCTCTCTCTCTCTCTCTTCGTTTTCTATCTATCTATCTTTCACTCCCTCTCATAACCTTATCTCTCTCCTTTACTCTCTCTCTCTCTCTCTCTCTCTCTTCGTTTTCTATCTATCTATCTTTCACTCCCTCTCATAACCTTATCTCTCTCTCCTTTACTCTCTCTCTCTCTCTGCGTTTTCTATCTATCCATCTTTCCCTCCCTCTCATAACCTTATCTCTCTCTCCTTTACTCTCTCTCTCCTTTACTCTCTCTCTCTCTCTCTGCGTTTTCTATCTATCCATCTTTCCCTCCCTCTCATAACCTTATCTCTCTCTCCTTTACTCTCTCTCTCCGTTTTCTATCTATCTATATTTCACTCCCTCTCATAATCTTATCTCTCTCTCCTTTACTCTCTTTCTCTCCTTTACTCTTTCTCTCTCTCTCTCTCTCTCTCTCTTCTCTCTCTCTATCTATCTATCTATCTATATTTATTTCTTTATTTATCTTCTTTACTTTTTAATCTCCGCCTTCAAAATGTTGGAGTATTTTCTGTTTGTTTCGTGCAACTCAGCGCCTCACTCGAAAGACAACATTGATGAAATGCAAATAACGAAAAAAAAAAAAATGAAAGATGAAATAAATAAATAAATAAATAAATAAATAAACTAAAAACAATAAAAAAATAAAACAAAAAGAATCCCATATCAAAAGTTAACAGGAAAAAAAAGATTTAACATGATTTAAAAAAAAAAAGATTTGATACTCTTATAACTTGACAAACATTTGAATCATGCATGCATTTTCGTGGTGGAGGTGTTTGTAGGGCAATGGTTATCGTCGTTTTGGTTTGGTTTGTTTTGTTTTGTTTTATGGTATATCAACCTGGGTGGTTCATTTAGTACCGTCAAAGTTTTGATATAGATTCGTGCCTATAGTTTGATAGAATATACATACAGAGCCGAGTTAGCTCAGTCGGTAGAGCGTTCGGCTAGAAACCACAAGGTTCCTAGTTCGACACCGGCCCTCGCCAACTCAGCGTTATGAGCAGCACAGGGATCTGTGCGGTAAAGTGAGGAGCTGATGGTAGGTGTGGCGCTCCACTTCAGATGCTAAAACAATCTCCTTGGTCTAGCGCTCATGAAAAGGGGATAGACTCCCTCGCTGTTTGGCTGATACCGACATTAGGCCGCCTCGACAACTTTACTTACTTTACTTATGTATAAGGTGTGTCATAAAAGTATCAAGATCGCAGAATTTACTAAGATAGAAATGAACAATGAATGGAACTTACATTTTTTCTGAATACAAGGTGTGGCAAAAAGTACAAAAATCTTGATACTTTTTTACACAATATATATATATATATATATATATATATATATATATATATCATCATCATCATGTCGCGCAGGCAGCACGGATATCCAAGACGATCTCTCGCCAACCTTCCCTATCATTCATCGCCACAGGGAGCTCCTCTTCGCTGCAGCCAGCATCTTTACATAGCTGGTCGATATAAGTCCTTGCTGGGCGGCCCACACTGGCATGTCCATGTGTTGGCTTCCACAGGGAGAACATCACTTATCAGTTCATCCTTGCTTCTCCAGCAGTGCCCTGCATGCCTAGTCCGTCTCACTCGGATAGTCTGTGAGATAGGGGGCAGGTGACCATACAGCTGCTCCCTTGTGGGATGCTGTTTCCACGACTTGTTCAGAACTGCTCGCAGCATTCTTGTGCAGCTCCCATCTAGCTTATTTTCGAGGCGCCTCGTTAGGGTCCAGGTAGTGCAGCCATACAGTAGTACTGATATGACTACAGCCTGGAAGAGATGTCGCTTTAGCTTGTCAGTGAGATCAGACTTCCATATGACAGACAATTTGTTTGTGGCCATCCATGCCTTTCCTATTCGTGTGTTAATATCGTTATCTGTGGATGAGATATTACTACCCAGGTACGTGAATTGTTCTACTGGCTTAAGGGGCTTACCGTCTAACGTGGAGATGTCTCCTTTCTTTCTGAAGCTCATGAACTCTGTTTTGGCAGAGTTCACATGCAGGCCGATGCTTTTTGCTGCCTCCTCCAGGCTATGCAGTAGTGTCTCAGCCTGTGCCGGTGTATCTGCAAGAAGTGCGAGGTCATCAGCATAGTCTGCATCTCTGACTGTTTGTGCAGGATATCTCCTGCTTCTTGCTTTTCTTAGTGTAAAACCTTTTTCTTTTATGGTATCTAAAGATGTTCGGAGTACATAGTCTAGGCATATTATAAATATATATGGTGCCAATGTATCACCTTGTAGGACTCCGGCGACGATGTCAAAAAATCCGTATCGCCATCAGGTGAGCGTACCATTGCTTTAGTATCTTTGTAGAGCATCATTATAGCGTCAGTAGTTTCTTTGGGGAGACCATATGCCAGTAGTATTTGTTCCATTTTCCGTCTATGTATAGAATCAAATGCTTTGGAAAATCTACGAATAGTAATGTTGCCTCCAAATTCTTTGCTCGAACCCCTTCTATGATGCGTCGTACAGTCAGGATTTGAGAGGTTGTGGACCTATTTCTGCGGAAGCCATTTTGGTTTTTCCTGAGGACTTTCTCTATCTCGGGTCGGATTCGATTAGAAGAAGGGCATTATATATCTTAGCTGCAATGGCAGTAAGGGTTATGCCTCTGTAGTTTTTTAGCTATTCCTAGGTCTCCTTTTTGGGGAATGGGACAATGCATCCTTTCGTCCATTTATCTATTCTGTTTTGCCTATATACTGCGTTGCATAGCCTAAGAAGTATGTCATTGAACTTACCTGACTTCCATACATCGGGGGGTATTTCGTCAAGTCCTGCAGCTTTTCTGCCTTTTAGTTTTTTTAGGACTTCGTTGAGTTCTTCTATTGAAAAATCCCCTAGTTTGATATCTAATTGTCTATCTATGATTTTTTGGATGTTATTTTCTATGATTTTAGGTGGGTTCCCCAGAAGTTTCTGGAAGTGGTCTTTCCATTTCTGAAGTCTATCTTTTTGGCTGGTTGCCTTTAGCTTTGATCTAGAGGTACCTTTCCTACCGCTAATTTCGTTCACTGTTTGCCAGGCTAATCTCGATTGTCTGTCTTCCACTGATTGTCTGATATTACTTATTTGTGCTTGGATATATTCTATTTGTTCTTTTTTGTATATTTTGGTTAGTTCTATATGGGCTTCTTAAGGTTGTGTAGATTGGTGTTAGTTGGTTTTATTTTATTGCGTTGGGCTGCTTTTTTTACATCGTTTCTCCTTTGTCTAACTGCTTCAGTCTCCCAAGGAACAGTGTGTTTAGCACTTTGTTTGGTTGGTACGCACTCGCTGCTGCTTCTAGGTGTGCACTAACAAAGTTTTCGTATTCTTCGTTTGGTGTGAAGCTTTCAGATGACTCCTGGAGGATATTGAATTTATTTCTTACTGCTACAGCGTAGCGATTGCCTATATCGCTGTTAGCAAGTGTCGACCAGTCGTATCGTATGTGTTTACTTGTTTGTTTTTGTTTCTACGTAGGCTTAATCGTAAATTTTGCTGTGACTATTCTGTGATCGGAGGATACTCCTTCAAAGGAGGAATATGCTTCGCAGTTCATTGTGCTATTTATCCATTTTTTGTTTATTAGGATGTAGTCTAGTTGCGCTTTTGTGCTATTTGGGTACGTGTATGTCCATAGTTTGCCCTTCCTTTTTGGAATTTGGTGTTTAGACAAACAAGCCTGTTCTCAAGGGAGAACTCCGCTAAGAGATCACCGTTCCTGTTTGGGGTGTTATGTAAGCTGAATCTATTGTTTTCGTTTCTTCCTACCTGTGCATTCATGTCTCCCCCAATGATCAATACATTATGTTTGGGGGTGTGCCGACATAAAATACATTGTAAAATTTTCATGTTTGCATATATACATTATATGTAACATATACTATAGGAGGTGTAGGAATGCTTCTTATCGAGCATAAAATTACATTATAAAAATTCAATAGAATATGAGCGCCACGTTTAATGCATATGCCTGACTATAGTCTCATGTTACAGCCCACAAATGTTAGCGATGAAACAAACATCGAAACATTTTACAATGGGCTATCCTCTCTATGTACACCCCAAACATAATGTATTGATCATTGGGGGAGACATGAATACACAGGTAGGAAGAAACGAAAACAATAGATTCAGCTTACATAACACCCCAAACAGGAACGGTGATCTCTTAGCGGAGTTCTCCCTTGAGAACAGGCTTGTTTGTCTAAACACCAAATTCCAAAAACGGAAGGGCAAACTATGGACATACACGTACCCAAATAGCACAAAAGCGCAACTAGACTACATCCTAATAAACAAAAAATGGATAAATAGCACAATGAACTGCGAAGCGTATTCCTCCTTTGAAGGAGTATCCTCCGATCACAGAATAGTCACAGCAAAATTACGATTAAGCCTACGTAGAAACAAAAAACAAACAAGTAAACACATACGATACGACTGGTCGACACTTGCTAACAGCGATATAGGCAATCGCTACGCTGTAGCAGTAAGAAATAAATTCAATATCCTCCAGGAGTCATCTGAAAGCTTCACACCAAACGAAGAATACGAAAACTTTGTTAGTGCACACCTAGAAGCAGCAGTCGAGTGCGTACCAACCAAACAAAGTGCTAAACACACTGTTCCTTGGGAGACTGAAGCAGTTAGACAAAGGAGAAACGATGTAAAAAAGCAGCCCAACGCAATAAAATAAAACCAACTAACACCAATCTACACAACCTTAAGAAAGCCCATATAGAACTAACCAAATATACAAAAAAGAACAAATAGAATATATCCAAGCACAAATAAGTAATATCAGACAATCAGTGGAAGACAGACAATCGAGATTAGCCTGGCAAACAGTGAACGAAATTAGCGGTAGGAAAGGTACCTCTAGATCAAAGCTAAAGGCAACCAGCCAAAAAGATAGACTTCAGAAATGGAAAGACCACTTCCAGAAACTTCTGGGGAACCCACCTAAAATCATAGAAAATAACATCCAAAAAATCATAGATAGACAATTAGATATCAAACTAGGGGATTTTTCAATAGAAGAACTCAACGAAGTCCTAAAAAACTAAAAGGCAGAAAAGCTGCAGGACTTGACGAAATACCCCCCGATGTATGGAAGTCAGGTAAGTTCAATGACATACTTCTTAGGCTATGCAACGCAGTATATAGGCAAAACAGAATAGATAAATGGACGAAAGGATGCATTGTCCCATTCCCCAAAAAAGGAGCCTAGGAATAGCTAAAAAACTACAGAGGCATAACCCTTACTGCCATTGCAGCTAAGATATATAATGCCCTTCTTCTTAATCGAATCCGACCCGAGATAGAGAAAGTCCTCAGGAAAAACCAAAATGGCTTCCGCAGAAATAGGTCCACAACCTCTCAAATCCTGACTGTACGACGCATCATAGAAGGGGTTCGAGCAAAGAATTTGGAGGCAACATTACTATTCGTAGATTTCTCCAAAGCATTTGATTCTATACATAGACGGAAAATGGAACAAATACTACTGGCATATGGTCTCCCCAAAGAAACTACTGACGCTATAATGATGCTCTACAAAGATACTAAAGCAATGGTACGCTCACCTGATGGCGATACGGATTTTTTTGACATCGTCCGGAGTCCTACAAGGTGATACATTGGCACCATATATATTTATAATATGCCTAGACTATGTACTCCGAACATCTTTAGATACCATTAAAGAAAAAGGTTTTACACTAAGAAAAGCAAGAAGCAGGAGATATCCTGCACAAACAGTCAGAGATGCAGACTATGCTGATGACCTCGCACTTCTTGCAGATACACCGGCACAGGCTGAGACACTACTGCATAGCCTGGAGGAGGCAGCAAAAAGCATCGGCCTGCATGTGAACTCTGCCAAAACAGAGTTCATGAGCTTCAGAAAGAAAGGAGACATCTCCACGTTAGACGGTAAGCCCCTTAAGCCAGTAGAACAATTCACGTACCTGGGTAGTAATATCTCATCCACAGATAACGATATTAACACACGAATAGGAAAGGCATGGATGGCCACAAACAAATTGTCTGTCATATGGAAGTCTGATCTCACTGACAAGCTAAAGCGACATCTCTTCCAGGCTGTAGTCATATCAGTACTACTGTATGGCTGCACTACCTGGACCCTAACGAGGCGCCTCGAAAATAAGCTAGATGGGAGCTGCACAAGAATGCTGCGAGCAGTTCTGAAACAAGTCGTGGAAACAGCATCCCACAAGGGAGCAGCTGTATGGTCACCTGCCCCCTATCTCACAGACTATCCGAGTGAGACGGACTAGGCATGCAGGGCATGCTGGAGAAGCAAGGATGAACTGATAAGTGATGTTTCTCCTGTGGAAGCCAACACATGGACATGCCAGTGTGGGCCCCCAGCAAGGACTTATATCGACCAGCTATGTAAAGATGCTGGCTGCAGCGAAGAGGAGCTCCCTGTGGCGATGAATGATAGGGAAGGTTGGCGAGAGATCGTCTTGGATATCCGTGCTGCCTGCGCGACATGATTGATGATATGATTATTATATATATATATATATATATATATATATATATATTGTCTGTAAAAAAGTATCAAGATTTTTGTACTTTTTGCCACACTTGTATTCCAGAAAAAATGTAAGTTCCATTCATTTGTTCATTTCTATCTTAGTAAATTCTGCGATCTTGATACTTTTATGACACACCTTATACATAAGTAAAGTAAGTAAAGTTGTCGAGGCGGCCTAATGTCGGTATCAGCCAAACAGCGAGGGAGTCTATCCCCTTTTCATGAGCGCTAGACCAAGGAGATTGTTTTAGCATCTGAAGTGGAGCGCCACACCTACCATCAGCTCCTCACATTTTACCGCACAGATCCCTGTGCTGCTCATAACGCTGAGTTGGCGAGGGCCGGTGTCGAACAGGAACCTTGTGGTTTCTAGCCGAACGTCTACCGACTGAGCTAACTCGGCTCTGTATGTATATTCTATCAAACTATAGGCACGAATCTATATCAAAACTTTGACGGTACTAAATGAACCACCCAGGTTGATATACCATAAACAAAACAAAACAAACCAAACCAAACGACGATAACCATTGCCCTACAAAACACCTCACCAGAAAAATGCATGCATGATTCAAATGTTTGTCAAGTTATAAGAGTATCAAATCTTTTTTTTTTTTAAATCATGTTAAATCTTTTTTTCCTGTTACTTTTGATATGGGATTTCTTTTGTTTTATTTTTTTATTGTTTTTAGTTTATTTATTTATTTATTTATTATTTATTTCATCTTTCATTTTTTTTTTTCGTTATTTGCATTTCATCAATGTTGTCTTTCGAGTGAGGCGCTGAGTTGCACGAAACAAACAGAAATACTCCAACAATTTTGAAGGCGGAGATTAAAAAGTAAAGAGATAAATAAAGAAGATAAATATAGATAGATAGATAGATAGAGAGAGAGAGAGAGAGAGAGAGAGAGAGAGAGAGAAAGAGTAAAGGAGAGAAAGAGAGTAAAGGAGAGAGAGAGATAAGATTATGAGAGGGAGTGAAATATAGATAGATAGAAAACGGAGAGAGAGAGTAAAGGAGAGAGAGATAAGGTTATGAGAGGGAGGGAAAGATGGATAGATAGAAACGCAGAGAGAGAGAGAGAGAGAAGGAGAGAGAGAGAAAGGAGAGAGAGATAAGGTTATGAGAGGGAGGGAAAGATGGATAGATAGAAAACGCAGAGAGGAGAGAGAGATAAGGTTATGAGAGAGGAGAGATTGAAGATAGATATGGTTATGAGAGGGAGTGAAAGATAGTAGATAGAAAACGAAGAGAGAGAGAGAGAGAGAGAGTAAAAGGAGAGAGAGATAAGGTTATGAGAGGGAGTGAAAGATAGATAGATAGAAACGAAGAGAGAGAGAGAGAGAAGAGATAGAGTAAAGAGAAAGAGAGGAGTAAAGGAGAAGAGATGAGAGAGAGTAAAGGAGAGAGAGATAAGCTTATGAGAGGGAGTGAAAGATAGATAGTAGATAGATAGATAGAGAGAGAGAGAGAGAGAGAGAGAGAGAGGGGGAGGATACAATGAACTAAACTCTTCTCTCTTTTCTCGAGAGAAAAGAAAGAAAAATAAATGACGAATATCGAAATCTATTTTTTTTCTTCATTTCGACTAAATATCCGTAACTTCAAGTCAAACTGGGAAAAAGGAAAGAAAAAAACTTTCAAATAAATAATACAATAACAAAAACACGTGTATGTATTTTTGATAATAAACAATCTAAATGTCATTGAGTTAAGAGTCGCTTGAAGATATTGACTATCTACGAATAAGATGTTACGATATCCTATCAAAAGATGTTAAACGTTTTACAGTGAAAATACCTGATTTTGTCTGGGATCGAACATATTACAGGCAATGCGCGCACACAATTGCGGTTGTTACCATAAAACAGAGATAAGAATTATATATATATATATATTATATTATATATATATATTATATATATATATAATAAGTCATCCACAGACACGTGTTTCGGCATATCATGCCTCTTCAGTGGCTAGACACAACTACCTTGGGTAGGGTTCGAATCAGACTGATATATATATATATATATATTTGGGAGAATATGTGTTTAAATGAAGTCGAACCTAATTTATGAAAGTTAATTAATTAATTAATAATTAATTAATTAGGCGGATTACCTATTTAAATTTAAGGCTAAACAAATCGAGAAAAATCAATCTCTGTATGTACATTTCGGCCTATTAGCCTCATCAGCAGAGCTATAGATACAAAGACCGCCCCGTGCGCGATTCGAAACCTGATTGTCAGCTGACTGTCAAGCGTCTTCCACCACCACCAACGGACTTAGCAGATTTCTTCGTTTTGTTAAGGAGTAGGTATTTATATTCCTCTTAAGTGACCTTACACGAACTTACGAGCAAGTTTCTTGGTACAAGGTAATTCTAGGCTGGTCCTATTCCCTACCTGTAGTTTGTTGTAGAGTTCAGGTTCCGTTTGAGAGCTCAATGTTTAATTATTATAAACAGAGCAAAATTATTTGTAAATAAAAGGCCTTAAATACCAGGGGTATAAAATGTAAAAAGAATTTGGCCATGTGCCTGTCTAAATAAAAGATATACGTGGTCTGAAGAAGCTCTGTGGGCCCCAGATACCCACGAGTGGAAATGGTCCATAATCACGAAACCCATGGTATTTAAGGCCTTTTTATTCACAAATATATATATATATATTATTTGTGAATATATATATATATATATTATATATATATATTATATATATATATATTAGCTATGTGCATATATATATATATACATATCACTAAATTCTGCCATTTTTTATTTTTCTTGTGCTTGTTTACTAATAAGTTAGTAAATAAAATTGAGCACTTTTAATCGGCTTTAGTGAAAATCCCGTTATTTTATTTACAAGCTTTAACATTTTTTCAGGTTAGTTTAACTTTAAACCACGTATCTTTGAGGCGTAACACAGATATCTCAAAGATATGTGGTTCAAAGTTAACTAACCTGAAAAAATGTAAAAGTTTTTAAATAAAATAACTGATGTGTTATATCTTTTATTCATTAATATATCAATACTGAAAATTTCATTAAATTCGGTTAATTCGCTGATTTTTTTTTTTCTTTCGCCGGGTGACATACGATGGTGGAATTTACATCCATCTAATATGATTTAACCAGAATAGTACTCATTTTATTGTCACACTGTGTTTAATCGATTTTCTTTTAATCGATCATCTGATTGATTCCATTTCATTTCATTCAACATTTCATTTTTTAGATATTTCGACTCATTGATCAACAGAAACACATAAATTACATCATCACTCGAGTTGAACTGACATTAAATAACCGTTACGCCGCCCTCCACCTCAGAATGTCTGTTTACTTGCCCGTGAATTTTGGACTATAAATATTTGTAAATAGCTAAATATATATCCTCACCAAGTCCTTATTAGTCAGTTAAAATTGATCGTACAAGCAAACAAAAGAAAAGTGTCCAGGTTGTAATCGGTGAATCGAAAAAAAACTGGCTTTTTCTAGTTTAGGCCTCTCGTGTCTGGATTCAGTAGACGGTCAATTTGAATGTATAACTCTATTTAAATCTAATCTAATTCCTCTAGTGTGTAGTGCTCCTAGACAAGAGTGCTCTGTACGTATGTATGCCAAAAACTAAGAATACCCCGTTCCAGCGACCATACTCCGATCCTACCTGTATGTGGTAATGGGGAGGTGCTGCTGAACGTTTTGAAATCACCTGTATAATCTGGTTGCAAGTCTTAGTAATCTATCCGATTATTATTATTATTATTATTATTATTATTATTATTATTATTATTATTGTCCCCAGGTCTCCAGGACTTTCCTGAGTATTCCAGGTGATTTCAACAATGCTGTTATCTCCAATTCCTCTAGTTTTTGGGGAACGTTCCAAGTGCCAAACTACTATTGGTATCACTTTCACACTCAGTTTTTTAAAATTATCTAGCCATTTCTAGGTATTTGTCTATCTCTTTAATTTTCGTTTTTAGCATTTTCTCTGATGGAAAATCTACAGATGAGAATTTCTCTTTTCTTTTCTTAATCGGTGATTAGAAAAAAACTGGCTTTTCTAGTTTAGAATATATATATTTACCAACCCCTCCGCACGAGCAGGATGTGACACAAGGTCAATTTCTTAAGCGGAGTTCAACAGGTTTGAATTCAGAGTTTTCCTTCTCCTAGACCGGTTGCCTAACCAAGGTTAAAGAGCCCAGTCTGCCCTACTATTTACCACATATCAGATATAGATTTTTTTTTAAGCGGAGCTAAAAAAAATTTCCAGAACCAATAAACACATTTTCTCATCATCTGTCGGTGACGTAATAAATCTAATTTGGCGGGAACACATGATTCTACTTCGTTATTAATTCGATGGATAATTAGATCTTTTTTTTTTAAAGAGATAATTCTCTGTGATAGAATATTTAATGTTTATATATTTCTTTCATTTTGGAGGAAAATATTAGCCAATAAAATATGTTAAAATGGCGGATCTCACTAATTCCAAAAACTGTATTCCAAACTCGTTCGAGAAAAATAAAATTTCATTCCGAACTAAAAACAAAACAAAAAAAAATTTTTTAAGAGATTGAAATGAATCTAAATTATTCCTGATGTTATTAAAGATGAAGTTATTAAACGTTTAACGTATTTTTTAAAAATTTAAATGTTTTTATAATGACTGAAGAAAAAGAACTAAGAAAAAGAAAAAAGAAAAAAAAGAGATAAAGTAGAGAAAAAGAAAAGAAAAAGAAGGAAAAATAGTTTAGTCTTAAATTTCGCTTGTTACAAATTATCCATCCAATTTATGGAAGTATCCAGACAACTAAAATCTGAAACCTTCTCGATCTAACTATACTTGCTTAAAGGACGTTTTTGGCGGTCATTAAACTTCATATAAACATCATAGAAATTACAAGTATTGTAATTGTGTATTCAGAATTTTTTTAAACACATTTGTTTAAGACATTTTTAAAACTCATTTTTCACTATTTAATTCAAAGATGTTACCCTAACATGTACTACAACTCTGGGTGGAATTGGAATTGGGAATAATGGCGATGGAGGAGTAATACGCATACCTCAGAGCTCCAAAATTGGAACTTCCCCATTAGATGCAGTTTAACGTCATATACTCATCCGATTGACTAGAAATCACCTGATTTATATTGCTGGTGTAGTTATTTCTTAATAGCTTTTTATTTCGATATATATTATATATATATATATATTATATATATATATATATCGGACTTCACAGTCACAGGAGGCACTTTAACTTCAGGAACAAAAACTTATAGTCGTCGAGACTGAAATGCCAATATACTATAATATATATATACTATACTATAATATATATATATATATATATATATATATATATATATATATATATATATATATGAAATGCCAATATACTATAATATATATATAATATATATATATATATATAATATATATATATATATATATATATATGAATATATATACTATAATATATATATATATATATATATATATATATATATATATATATATATATATATATATATATATATATATATATATTGTAGTGTATTGGCATTTCAGTCTCGGACGGCTATAATAAAGTTTTTGTCCCTGAAGTTACAGCGCCTTCTGTGACTGTGAAGTCCAATGTTCGAAAAACATTCTCGACCAGAGATGTCGCATTTGAAGGCTGTCCCTGAAGATGTTGTTGTGCCGGTCCTTTGTTGCCTCTTAGCTTCATGGTATTTCGATTTAACGATATTTTAAACCCTTCTGGGATGGGTTTTTTCCCCAAAATGTATATTAACCCTTTTAGGTTAGTTTATGACACTGGGTTAGGGAATCGCGTTCATTGTACGTTAATATTTACATTTTTCATATTTTCTCTAAAGTTTTGTGGTTGTTGTTGATGTTATTTGTTTGTTTTTTGTTTATTGTGGCACACGTTTCAATCGAATATTAACCATTTTCAAACAGAAGTATTTGACACAGAGATGCGGAGCTAACAGACATTACTGTCCGGACTAGAGTATACCTGGAAGTACTGGCAATAAAGCAGTACTGCACACTAGTCAGATCTCCAGTAATTAAACCTTACGATCAGATGCAGTTAAGTGTTCTCCCTTAGTACTCCCCTATTTGAGGGGGATCTTACCACTCTCCACCCGCAGTGGTAGCGCCTGTTAGGGTCCCACCTATGGGTTAAATAGATTAAAATTGTTGTTTTTTAAATTGAATACCCAAGAACAATTAATACAAATGTCTTCAGCATAAAATAACCCAATGGGTTGACATGCCATAAAATCCAACCAACCAACTGGGAAGATATTTCGATCAGATGCAGTTTAGTTTTCTATTAAGGACTCCACTATTTGAGAGGAGCATTACCACTCTACATCTGGAGTGGTAGTACCTGTTAGGATCCTATCTATGGGTTAAATAGATTAAAATTGTTTGTTTTTTTTTAATTCTATACCCAAGCAGAATGAATAAAAATGTTTTCAGCATAAAATAACCCAATGGATTGACATGCCGTAAAACCCAACCAATCAGCTAACATCATCACCATCATTGGTCTAGCGCAAGTGAAAAGGGAATAGACTTTCTCGCTGATACCGACTTTAGGCCGCCCCGATGACTTTACTTAATTTACTTTTTTCATAATTTCGTAGCCAGCCACAAATCAAACGTGAATATATAGACAAGAACAAATTTTGCAGAGATTTATAGAGTTGTAGGGATGTAATACATAATCCTTCTTAAATGATTTGTTTGTCAAATAGGAGCCCCGTAATGAGTCCCATGACAGTTCCAAAAACCCATTGTCGACATTTTTGCCTCTGTTTTTGAACAGTAGAGATGTTGTCTCTGACCCTACCAGAGAACGGTAAAGCCACATGGCTATGTTTTGTATCAGTGAGTAGTAAGCTTTTTTCTATTTAGTACCCCTTCCACTTAAGCAATAGCAGGTACTGTAAGCAACCCCTAGCCCTTTATCAATATTTTTCTTCTTCGAAAATGAATAAAACAAAAATGTCTTCAGCATAAAATAACCCAATGGGTTGACATGCCATAAAACCCAACCAACGAACCGTGAAGATATTTCGATCAGATGCAGTTTAGTTTTCTATTTAGGACTCCCTTATTTGAGGGGAGCCTTACCACTCTACACCCGGAGTGATAATACCCGTTAGGGTCCCACCTATGGGTTAAAAAGATTTTTCAAAAAAATTCAAATTCAATACCCAACCAGAATTAATAAAACTGTTTTCAGCATAAAATAACCCAATGGGTTGACATGCCATAAAACCCAACCAACCAGCCGTGAAGATATTTCGATTAGATGCAGTTTAGTTTTATATTAAGAACTCCCCTATTTAAGGGGAGCCTTACCACTCTACACCCGGAGTGGTAGTACCCGTAAGGGTCACACCTATGGGTTAAAAAGATTTTTTAAAGAATTAAATTCAATACCCAACCAGGGTATTGAATTTAATAAAAAATGTCTTCAGCATAAAATAACTCAATGGGTTAACATGCCGTAAAATCAAACCAACCAACCAACAAACCGTGAAGATATTTCGTGTTGTTAGACCGTTGTGGTTCAGTTCTCTGTTTTGTTTTGAAAAAATTGTTTTGATGTTTATATGAGATTAATTTTTATTTTTAGGCGCTCAGGTGTAGAGCCACGCCATTTCAACCGAAATATCAACTTCATTTTTCGAAAAACCTTTAGGCTAAACATTTACGCTTAATTCTTCTTTTTGCTTTCCTCCCAGAAGCTGGCAAGTCGCCACTAACTTTCTAACAGAAAAATGGCCGTCAGTGTTTGGGTAGGACAAACGCAGTGAGCGTAACATGAGCCTAATCAAATTAGAACTATTAAACAGATCAACTGCTCAAAGCAGACGATAAAACGAAAAAGAGGAAGAAGAAGAAGAAGAAGAAACAACGAAAAAAAATTGGCGCGATTTGAATTTAGGCGGGAGGAGAGGCAAATAAGCAGAAAGAAAATGGCGGGCGAGTATCAAAATCAAGCAACGAAATTTGAAGCTAAACAGGAAAATAATTTCATTCAAAGGTAGAAATTAATTGAAAGAAGCTAAATAAAAAAAAGAAGGCGATGAATATCCCTAAAGATATTTTCTAAGAAAAAACAGCTTAAAGTTAAATAAACATCAAATTGCGATTGAAACCATTTGGGTTTTGTTTTTTTTAAAGAACTGATTGCTTTATTTGTAAACAAGGCAGAAGAAATTGGAAAAAGAGAAGAAATCCTTTTTCAAGAAAAACAAAAAACTTAAAATCTTGTATCAATTTCAACGACAATGGGAAAATAGGCAGTCATTTTGTGAAAATCAAGTGGAAACCAAACAATTGTTGATAGAAATAATTTTATTTTTGTTAAAAATCAATCTATGGATTTATCTATTTCTTTTTCGTTCGATTGTTTCATTTTCACACACACACACACACACACAAGGTATATATATATATATATATATATATATATATATATATATATATATATATATATATATATATATATATATATATATATATATATATATATATATATATATATATATATATATATATATATATATATATATATATATATATATATATATATATATATATATATATATATATATATATATATATATATATATATATATAATATATATATATATATATATATATATATATATATATATATATATATATATATATATATATATATATATATATATATATATATATATATATATATATATATATCAATCTGTCGCCAGGATATAAGAATAATTATGGAGGCGCGTGGTCTAATGGTAGAGTCGTAGGAAATGGATTCGTCAACGTGAGTTCAATTCCTGGACGAAGCTGTTGGAATTTCACATGGCGCTAATACCCTTGGGAAAGGTATGAATCCAATTCTCCCTCCAGCCATGGGTAAATAGCAGGGCAGACTGGACTCTTTAACCATGGCTAGGTAACCAGTCTAGGAGAAGGAAAACTCTGAATTCAAACCTGTTAAACTCCGCTTAAGAAATTTGCCTTGTGTCGGATCCTGCTCGAGCGGAGGGGTTGGTAAATATATATATAGAATAATAATCTTGTCTGTATCAGTTTTCCTTCTCCTAGACTGGTTTTAATACCAAGGTTAAAGAACCCAGTCTGTCCTAAGACAATGGGAGTAATGGGCCTTACCATTACATTGTGGCGCATCATGTGTTTGTAGGGATTATTAGCTATTTTTCGTTCGATTGTTATCCATATACTTATCGATCTGTCGCCAGGATATATAGAATAATAATCTTGTCGGTATTTAATGCGCTTAGCTGAATAAGTAAGGCACAAGGACAAATGATTCGGGAGAGTAAATACGAAGACTATATAGCATTGGTCTTATTATCTATACAAGGTGTGTCATAAAAGTATCAAGATTGCAGCTCTATTTACCAAGATAGAAATGAACAGTGAATGAAACGTTAATTTTTTTCTGAATACAAGGTGTGTCAAAAAATTTTAAAAATCTCGATACGTTTTAACACATTTTATATATATATATATATATTATATAATTATTTATATAATTAAATAATAAAAATTAAATAATTATTAATTAATTAATGAATTAATGCATTCGGTGACTTATGGCACGACAGTATGAAGTGGATCAACATAAGTGCGTATTACACATCAGTTTAAAATAAACGAGAAATTCTAGGGTAAGCCAGCTAGTGTAATGGTTAGAGTGTCCGCCTGTCAGCCTGACAGGTAGGGCTCGAATCACACACAAAGCACTGCCCTGTCTATAGCTCTGCTGATGAGGCATAATAGGCTGAAATGTACATACAGAGATTGACTTTTTCTCGATTTGTTTCCACTTTACATTTAAACCGATATGCACGCCTAATTCATTTAATTATAATTAATTAATTAACAAATTAGGTATGACTTTAATTAAGCACATACTCCCAAAAAATTGTCGGCTATCGCCATTTCAAACACATTGTTTGTCCCCTTTATATATATATATATATATATATATATATATATCTGTCGCCAGGATATATAGAATTATAATCTTTTCGATATCAGTTTTCCTTCTCCTAGACTGGTTGTAATACCAAGGTTAAATGACCCAGTCTGTCCTACTATTTGCCCATAGCTTGAAAGAGAATAATTGATCTCCTTTCTTTCCCAAGGGTATTAGCGCTATGTGAAATGCAGCCAGACTCGTCCAGAATTTGAAATCCTGTCTCCCAGCACAAGTCGAGCTTTCTTCAAAGTTTTAATTCATTGGGAGTAATGGACCTTGCCATTCCAGGGTTGCCCATCATGTGTTAGTAGGGTTTATTAATTTCTGGTTTGTCCTTAAGCAAGGTCGGTTGCCTTATTGATTTTTGGCACCCAGTTAGAATCAATCTCAATGGAAATATAAACTTATAAAGTCATTTTGTGAAAATCAAGTAGAAACCAAACAATTGTCGATAGAAAGAATTCTATTTTTGATAAAATCAATGTATTGATTTATTTAGTTTTTTTGCGTTCGATTGATATCTTTTTATATATATATCGATCTGTCGCCAGGATATATAGATTAATAATCTTGTCAGTATTTAATGAGCTTAGTTGAATAAGTAAGGCACAAGGACAAATAATTCGGGAGAGTAAATAGGAAGACTATATAGCATTGGAATTCTCATTAAAAACTATATTTTAATTTGTAATGTTCTACGAGGTATGTCAGAAAAGTTCAAGTATGTCAGAAAACATCGATGTGAAGGATATCATCCACTACGAGTGGGACAGACGACCAACCAGCATGTCTACGAATATATACTGCGGCGTTTGCTTTGTTCAGTGCGAGAGATGTGGGTTTTTTCCTCTTCCCAAAGTTCAAGGGGATCATCGAGGGAACCCATTTTGATGATGTGCGCGACTATTATCGTCGGGAAATTTTTGTTAGGGAAGATATTTCCTCCTACAAGAAGTTGGACGAAACACATACGTAATACTGACTACACGAGGGTATACGTCTTGTGATCGAGTAATAGCTAGCCTTGATACAGAAATTTAATTACTGTTGTTAAAGAGCTGCGCGTTGGACTGAGGAGTCTCATACCACTAGTGGTGGTTTACCTTCTATTTTGTTAACTGTTGTTAAAGAGCACCTGCAAACACTCATGGACCAGTTCACCCAAGCCTGCCAGGACTTCAGTCTGACCATTAGTATATAGAAAACCAAGACGATGGGTCCGGAAACTGGAAATCCTCCCTCAATCATCATCAACAGCTACACTCTGGAAGCCGTAAACACCTTCACCTACCTTGGATCCACCATCACTGACAACCTGTCACTTGATACTGAACTCAGTTGCCGGATCGGAAAAGCTACCTCAACTTTTGGGAAGCTCACAACAAGAGTATTGGGCATGTGTTATCAGCACCCTCATGTATGGAAGTGAAACATGGACCGTATACTCCCCACAAGAGCTGCGCGTTGGACTGAGGAGTCTCATACTACTAGTGATGGTTTACCTTCTATTTTTGTTATAAAGATTCCATTTCATTTTTTTGTTTATTTCTCATTTAGTAACCATTGTTAAGTAAGGCACAAGGACAAATGATTCGGGAGTGTAAATAGGTTACAACAGTAAGAATCAAAGTGGGATGTTGCATGGCATGGACTGCTCAATTACCTGGATTCCATCCTTAATCATTACGGGTCGCCAGCCACGGCCAACAGGTATATGCAGGGGATACCGTCATTGTGTGCTAAGCCTAATCGATAGGCCTACGTTTTAAGTTGATTTGGACCTTATTAAAAAAAAGTCGAACTTGAAAAATCAATCCCCGGACTGAGAAGACGAAACAGTAATCTAACAGAGTGAATGTGGTAAAAAATATTTATTCTATTTTTTTATCTGTCAGTCTCCCTCTTCCCAACACTTGGCAGCTAATGTCAGTCGCTGATCGGGACACTAAAGTAACGACCCCCCCCTTAGAGGTTACACGTTCAATCTTTTGTGTATAGTTGTTACTTAAGGGTTGGAGTTTTTTTCCTACGGACCTATATATTGAATTTTTCAAACAGATCTAGTTGACACAGCTATGGTAAGGGAGACTTCAAGGAAGAGCTAGAATACTAAGCAGACTGAAGCTCACCATTCGAAGCAGTTCAGTGTTATAGCTAAGACATGGCTGGTCTTACACCTCTGTAGGCGATAGTGTATGCTAAGCCCCGTCGACAGGCCTATATATTAAGTTGATTTACATTTTATTAGAACTAGCAAATATATGCACCCTCCGGGTGCAAGTATTTAAGTTTAAATGTAATAAAATATTAGATTAAATCGGAAAGGCTAATGAAACTAATTAAGAATTCAGATAAAAAGATTCGAAACGGAGGGGGTATAATCGGAAAATAGAACAACTGAAACTTACTCTTTCATCACTTCCGTTTTTCATTGGTAAATTTTCCTAATTTAACTATTTAGTTAAAATAGGAAGTAAAGAATGAAATTACAGTTATTTCTTCTTGTTAATGAATTTCTTTTAGGATTTATTGAAGAGATTTTTAATCATATTCATTAAGATAAAACCAAACAATTAGAAATCAATAATACCAAGCACATTTTTATTAAAATCAGTTTTTTTAATATCAATATGCAAATTAGCTTTACGTTTACACTGAAAACTGGTATTTTCTTGTATATATAAATACAATTGCATGTTATTAGTATTTAGGTAAGGCCAACAGTATTAATAATGTCAAACAGTTTTATTATTAATTGAGGTTTAAATATAAATAGAATCCTGTAGAATGTGACGTAAATAACTAAGGGAATTGTGACTTGAGTAGTAATATAGTTTCGGTTACAGACAGAAAAACACACAATCTCCATTATAATAAGATTAATAATTAGAGATTTGAACTAAAAAAAAAGAATTAAGCATATTTATATCTTTATATCCATCTTGGTTATAACCAATCAATATGTACTGGTACCTCGAGTTTGTGACACTCAGTTATTATATAATTAACTGAATCGTCTGTTTCTCTGCACATTCTACACTTACTATTCTGTTGCGTCTAATCTATTTTTACTTTTATATAATTTGTTCTTATTGCATTCTCTTGGGCTGCGATTATATGAGATTCAGTTTCTCTCTTGAGGTTTCCCCTTCTTAGCCATATCCATGTCTTCTTGTGTGCAGCCTCTGCAGTTTGTCGCTTGAAGTGCCCATATATGCGCTTTTCTTCCCATTTTTGTTTTTTAGTTTTCGGTGTTTCTCTGCTTGTCAATATGTTGCAATTGCTTTTCCTGGCTGCTGCAATTAGTCTTTCCTTACTTTTATTAGTGTATTCTTCGAGTGCTCGGATGGTCGCATCTACACAATCTTCAGTGTTGGCCAGACCCCTCCCCCTTCTTTTCTTGGCACATATAGTCTATGTCGTTTCTAGGGTGTCATGCCTTGTGCATTTTCATAAATTTCCCTGTCCTTTGGTCCATCTGTCGGTGGTTTAGCTCAGTCGGTAGAGCGTCCACCTATGAACAAAATGTTTCCTGATTCAATACCGACCCTCGCCAACTCAGCGTATGAGTAGCACAGGGATCTGTGCGGTAAAGTAAACGGTGTCTTAACAGAATGGTTGGTTGATTGGTTTGTTGATTGGATCTTATCGCATGGCAACCCTTATTGGGTTATTTTCAGCCGAAGACGTTTTGTTTTATATATACTTGACTGGTGTCAATTTTTTAAACACATATTTTAACTGATTATTCTATTAAACCCATAGATAGGAACCTAACAGGTAATACTACTTCAGGTCAGAGTGGACCTGGGAGTAATGGTGATAAAGGGACGCCCTATATTCTCCAGAACTCCAAAACTTCACCATCAGATAGAGTTTAAGGTTATGCCCAGGACAATAAGACCCTCAGCTACTGCCTTTTAGCATGTATATGAAAAAAGGGTTGGGGCTTACTATAAAGGCAATAGGATTGGGGCAATTATATAGGGGCGAGGGCATGAAGTGACCAGGAGATTGATTTGAGGGAGTCTCTCCAATCACCCGTTTAGCATAAGTAAGGAACAAAGTAGAGTGTTGCATGTCATGGACTGCTCAGCCACTAGGAATCGCCACTCATGGCCAACAGGTTGATCCATTAGGAGGTGTTTTGCTCCTCTGCAGAGGATACCATCAGCGTATGCTAAGCCCTGTCGACAGGCCTACGTTTTTAGTTGATTCTCATTATTTAAATTAAAAAATATTTAAACTTAAAAATTTTTAGCCCCGGACGGTAATCTAACAGAGTGTAGTAATAAGAGAACAGACACGGTCGGACTTGAATAAGCTTTATTCTATTTTGAATACATTTGCAGTTCTCTTAGGAGTTTATATAGTTTTACAAAACTTTAAATTTACATAAAGTGGGGTGACTCTCAATTACTTATTACACATAGTGAAGGTGGTTTAAATATATTCTATTTGAAAATAATCAAGGTTTATTTACCACTCCCTCCCTTCCCCCTACACTGGACGGGTAATGCCTCTCCATTAGAGAGAGTTTAGTATTATACCTAGGACATCCCTCTGTTTGGCTGATTTAACACCTCTGCAGGGGCTAGTGTATGCTAAGCCCCGCCGACAGGCCTACATTTTTAGTTGGTTTGCACTCTATTAAAATTAAGTATCACAGGTCGCCACCCACGGCCAACAGGTTGACCCATTAGGGGGTGTCTAGCTCCTCTGCAGAGAATACCGCCAGCGTATGCTAAGCCCCGTCGACAGGCCCACGTTTTAAGTTGATTTGCATTATTTAAATTAAAAAATAATTGAACTTAAAAATGTAATCCCCGGGCTGACAAGACGAGATGGTAATCTAGCAGAGTGATGGTGGTTTAAAATATATTCTATTTGAAAGTAATCAAGGTTTATCTGCCGCTCCCTCTCCACCCCACCCCCCAACACTGAACGGTTAATGTCAGTCGCTGATTCGGACACTAAAGTAACGACGCCCCCCCTCCATTTTTATCCGACATTTTCTTTTTACCTTTCAGTGCCTCAGAGGTAAATGTCGCTAGACCGATTATAAACACAGCGTGTAACGAAGTCATTTCCTGAATAAACATGGACGCTATTTCCCGAACGGCAAAATAAATTACTGGGATATTTGCAAAGAAAACAAAATACAGACAAGGGAATTCACTTGGACAACAGAGAAAAAGTCATGTTAGTTTTATACTTTCAGCTGTTTCCATGTAGACCATTTTTATATTTGTTTGTTTGTTTTGTTTTGTTTTACGGCATATCAACCTCAGTGGGTCATTTAATGCCGATAAAGTTTTGAAATAAATCAATTCTTAATGAATAATACAATTTTTTTATAAATACATTTTTCTATTTAACCCATAGATGGGACCCTAACAGGTACTACCACTCCGGGTCAGAGTGGACCAGGGAGCAATGGTGATGAATGGGGTGCATCACATTCCCCAAACCTCCAAAACTGGAACCTCACCATCAGATAGAGTTTAACGTCATTCACAGGACAAGTAGACCCGCAGCCACCGCCTTCTAGCACCCATATGATAAAAAGGGATTGGGGCTTGCCATAAGGGCAATAGAGTTGGGAAAATCATATAGGTGCTAGGGCTTGACGTGACCAGCCGAATGATCGGAGGGGGCCTCTCCGACCGCCCGTTTAGCCCAAGATAGGGCCAAAGTGGAGTATTGCAAGTCATGAACTGCTCATCCACCTGGGCTCTATCCTTAAGCATCACGGGTCGCCACCCACGGCCAACAGGTGGCCCCATTGGGGGAGTCTTACCCCTCTGCAGAGGTGCAGTCGGTGCATTCTAACGCCCCAGCCGACAGGGACCTTAAAATGTGGAGTTACTTTTAAGTCACCCTGTATTTGAATATAAAATGTACTAAGATACTATCCTGTTGTCACTATGTGAGAGTATCGAACCCTTCTTATGAATTAATCATCTATAAACAACTTCAGTGTTTACCTAAGATAAAAAGTTTCTCTTTTATAAGAGAACGACGCTTAAAACCAATCGAGATGAAAGGGTGGAATCTATTTGTATTAAAAAAGGCGCGAAATCTACAATCACTTCCGGCTCCGGTCGATTGCTTTCTAAATTATGTATACCTTAACATTTACAATCAAACAAAGAAAAAAAAACTGTTTGTCTTCTAGGAACGCTGAGTAAAAAAACCCACCCGTCCCAAGTCATGAATCATCCCCTTGGGAGGAAAAGGACTAGTGAATTGGAAATAGATCTTTATTTGTCCATAGCACCGTGTTAATAGCAATGTTTGGATTAACACATTTAACCTATTTACACGGCCTTGGGGAATTTTTTTACATTTCGTTTTTATAGACTGATATCATTTTATCATCTTTTCTAAAAGAGACTTTTGACTTTTACTTTTGTAAACCAAATTGGTTTCCAGATAATTATTACAGACAGTGATACCCGATTTCTTCAGAGATTAAAAAAATTACAATATCATTGTAGATCGTTATGACCCTGTGGAAATTTGTATTAGATCGGAAAATATGAAACAGTATAATTATTTGTATCTATGTACTAATCCTCGTGTTCCTTAAAAGTACGACCGTTATCATCTTGTACAATAAAACTAGTTTCAATTGCATATTTTTTTTCAGATTGAAAAATTAAGTGATAGATAGATAAATCAGGCTATATATATATATATATATATATATTATATATATATTAATAAGTCATCCACGGACATGCGTTTCGGCGTTTCACGCCTCTTCGGTGTCTAGCCACAACTTCGGTGTCTCACAACAACTATCCCTGGCTAGAAGCGAACTCCGATTGACTACTTGACAACTTGACTTCTTAAACTCTCAACCACTTTAACAGTGGCTGAGAGTTTAAAATAGAAAAAAGAAAGAAAGAAAAAAGAAGGGAAAAATAGAGAGAGAGGCTGAGTGCACCTTAGCGATAATTCTAATTTGTTTCAACAAAATGAAAATATGAAAAAAAAGGAAAGAATGAGAGAGAGAGAGAGAGAGAAAGAGAGAGGGGGTGAGAGAGAGAGAGTTAAATCAAGATTATTATACTTTTTACATATTGAACTATTTGCAATAGCTCTTAAGTAAACATATCAAACGTTGTAATAATCAAATTATCCTACTGAGGTATATCTACAGTTCCTGCTAATATTGAACTCTTTAGCAATAGCTCTTAAATAAACATCAAGCATTGTAATAAATGAATTATCATACTGTGGTATATTCACCTCAGCTTGCAACAGTTAAAAACGGGCATCAACTTGCTTATTCTATGAGCCACGTCTGTGCCTCGAGGTGGATTGTTTGTGACGTCATTCGTGAGTCATTTTGTTGATTTTTCGGGCCCGTTCGTTCGATAAATCGTGATTGACTAACGGCAGAAATCAATCCATTAAGGAGAATCGGAGTCGAACTAAAAAAAAGAAAAAAGAAAAAATACAATCAGATACGAAACTCCCCCACCCCAAAGGTTTTTTTTTTTTGTAGGGGGGGTGTTGGTGAAGAGATTGAGAATAGAAAATTGCCAACAATGGTTAGGATACGAAACCAAAAAAAAAAGAAAAAAAAAAAAAGAAGAAAAAGATAAAAAAAAGAAATTCGGTGATGATTGGCGGGAAAAGTGACGAATCCAAAATGGAAGACAAAAAAGAAAATGGCGACGAATCAACGACAAAAGTTGAGAAATCAAAACGCAGACGAGAAAATTATCTACAAACAAAATAAATAAATAAAACAAAATAATTGAACAAAACAGTAATCGATAATCGATAATCAAATGAAAGAAATTCTTTCGAGATAGGAACAAATAAACAAAACTGACAGGGAAAAAAATAATGACGTTTGACAAAAAACAAGAGAAAAGAATCTATTTTGGGAGGAAGGGTTGTGATTTCTTTTTTCTGGTGACATTTTTGGTGGGGTGGGGATGTCAGCGACGGGGAAGAATACTTAAGTGTTTGTGTCAAGGGTATAAGAAATTACATCAGGTAGCAAAAGATTGGGTATACAGTATCAAATCTTTTGTTACCTGATGTAATTTCTTATTGATAGAATTGATGATTTTACAAGTATTTAGGGGTATCGTGGATATGGTGGGAATTTTTTTGATGTTGAATTTTTTGTTGATATATATATTTACCAACCCCTCCGCACGAGCAGGATGTGACACAAGGTCAATTTCTTAAGCGGAGTTCAACAGGTTTGAATTCAGAGGTTTCCTTCTCCTAGACCGGTTGCCTAGCCATGGTTAAAGAGCCCAGTCTGCCCTACTATTTAGTAGGGAGAGTAGGATTCTTACCTTTCCCAGGGGTATTAGCGCTAAGTGAAATGCAATTACCTCATCCAGGATTTGAATTTTTTTGTTGATATAAGGTGTGTGCTAGTTCCCCGCCTATACTTATAGACTAGGCGAGATCATGTGGTCTATTCCTTAGCCAATCGCTGGCCATACTGCGTGGCTGATATATTATTTAAGTGCTGATTCTTTCTCGGTCTACTGGCAACCTTCTACGAGTGAACCTAGGATTCTCTATCTGAGAGGATTACCAAAGGAACCAAATCGGAGGACTCTCTACCTAGAATCAACTGGCCAATTATGACCCTTAAAAAATGATGGCTCTTAAAAATGATGGCCCTTAAAAACTTAACACTTGATTTCGTTTGCCAAAAAAGAAACCTAAATAAAAAGACAATACAAATCCTTAGTTGGTTGGTTGAGTTTTACGGCATGTCAACCCCTTGGGTTATTTTATGCCGAATACTTCTATTGGTAATTTGGTATTCAAAAATGTTTAATGCAGACAAAGTTTTGAAATAATTTTATTTTTACTGGATAATACAATTTTGTTTATAAACCCATGTTTTCTATTTAACCCATAGATGGGACCCTAACAGGTACTACCACTCCGGGTCAGAGTGGACCAGGGAGCAATGGTGATGAAGAGGTGCTCCACATTCCACCAACCTCCAAAACTGGAACCTCACCATGAGATAGAGTTTAACATCATTCCCAGGACATGAAGACCCTCAGACATCGCCTTCTCGCACATATACGATAAAAAGGGGTTGGGCTTGCCATAAGGGCAATAGGGTTGGGACAATCATATAGGTGCTAGGGCTTGACGTAAACCGCCGATTGATCAGAGGGGTCTCTTCGACCGCCTGTCTAGCCTAAGTAAGCTTCTAATTGAAGTGTTGCATGTCATTGATTGTTCATCCACCATGACTCCGTCTTTAAGCATCACGGGTCTCCACCCACGGCCAACAGGTGGCCCCATTTGGGGAGTCTTACTCCTCTGCAGAGGTGCAGTCGGTGCATTCTAATGCCCCAGCCGACAGGGGGGGTACATATCCTTGTCTGGCATTTTAAATAAAACATGCCAAAAAGAGAATCTACAAATAAAAACATTTCTTGATACTAGGCTCTTTAAGCATTGAATTGCCAAGCAGTTTGGGTAAAGGACACTTTAGAATTAAAACCTATCAAAAACCGGTTAAAAATATTGACCTTTGTGTCACATCCAGCTTGTGCGGGGTAGTGTTTGGGTCAAGAGAATAAGGTAACAAAAGATTTGATACTGTAGATAGAATTGATGATTTTAAAAGTATTTAGGGGTATCGTGGGTTCTGTGGGAATTTCTTAAGTGAGCATTCGAAACAGCACACACTTTTCTAAGTTTCTTCAAATAATAAAACTACTTTCAAATCATATCTTTAATAGTCATAACCATTATATATATATATATATATATATATATATATATATATAAATATATATATATATATCGCTCTCCTATAAAAGGGATGGAGTACTCTATGGCGGCCTTTACATATATAACGATGTGTGTATTAAAACAGTTAAATCCCCTTCGCATTCTGTAGGTAACGATAGACGAGCGGTTAAGCTGTCCACCTGATGCTGAATTGATCGGGTTTCTATTCCGGCTGTAGGTAGCTCACATATATCTAGCCACACTGAAGAGACTTCATAAGTCGAAACATGTGTCTGTGGGTGACTATATATGTGTGTGTGTGTGTGTGTGTGTGTGAACAAAACAAGATATATATTTATGTATATATATCTCTATATATATACATATAGAGAGAGAGAGTGAGAGAGAGAGAAAGAAAGTGTGTGTGTGTATGTTGTGTGTGTGTGTGTGTGTGTGTGTGTGTGATGGAAAGGGGAAGGAGAGAGGTTTTTATTTTCCTAGTACCCCACTCGTACCAGGTCAGGCACAAAGGCCCTATTAACGTGGGATCCAAACCGATGTTCATGGGATGGCGGGTGAAAAATTGCGTGTATCCCGTCCGCATTCCCCCGCAATAAACCCAACCCTGCCCCTTTAAATCGAGGGGGCAGGTGTTGCCTGGGGGGATGGCCCCCTGGGATCGACGCTATTTTTACAACATACCGGTCCAGCGGCCGAAGCTCACTGGACCCCCGACCCGAAGGCCGGGTGAGAGGTTGGTTTTTCTGATTTACGGCATATCAACACGTGTTGTGTCATTTAATGCTGAATAGTATTTTGGATAAACAAAGGACTCAGGTTGCTTCCAGTACCTGCTGTTGCTTAAGTGATCACCTTATTTGTACCAAAGTGAACGTATTAGCGCGACTGTAATTCGAACTTACTACGGTGTCGTAGTTGAGCACGTCAATCACTACACTACGGGGATTCCCCCTGAACCTAACTCGTGACACACAACAGAATTTATCTTTAGGACAATTTCCATTTGAATAATGTATCTCCTTTTACCAAACATCAAAAAAAGTCATTTGTCATCGATTAAGGATATCAATAATCGATTTCTTAATCTTTCCGATTTGTGTCTTTCCACGAATTATTTGAGATAATTGACTTCTTACTGTTCATACTACTGAATGACGTCATCGCCGGCGTCCCACTGTGGTATAACACTTAGCAGAGATAGTCTCACAGTTCTATTACTGCTGAATATCGAATTCGATGATCCTTCGATGCTCTATGTTTACGACCTTGTGTCACATCCTACACATGGTGAACAGGTTGGGTAAAAAGGGTATCCTATCGTTTAATGGTTAGCAAACTAGTCTCATGGCTCCATTTCTCATTGGCATTTCAGTCTCGGAAGACTATGATAAAACGGGCGGCCCACTGTGGTATAACACGCTAGCCTTACAATCCATTACTGCTGAATAGCGAATTCGATCCTCGATTTCCGGCAAAAAGACAAAGAGAAAGATAAAAAAAAATATTTAAAAAAAACGGAGAACGGAAGAGGTCTTCCGGTCAAGAAGCAGGGAGAAGATGAAGAAATAGGTAAAAGAAAAAAGTAAAACGGAAGCGGAGTCTTCCGGTGAAGAGTATGTCCGTTATCAGATCAAACGGTAAAAAACGCATGGGCATATTTATTGTATAAAAAGGCCAGCGGATGAAGGGTGTCAAGTCAGTCCCACCAGCAGCTGAGAAGGTAACCTCGTCATCTCCCGTATCAACCACCCTCGGACGTTCATTGTGAACACTCGTCGCCCCTCACCACCAGACACCTACAAAAATAAAGACGGTCATATTTTATATATACGTGTCTGTGGTTTCATTGAAGTCCAGTAGTCGGCTATACAACAGACATTGAATTGGTGCCGTGACCAGTTCGCCACCGGTAGAATAGGACACAAATATACATGTATAGAGCATACAGCTGGGATCAAAAGCATTCCTCGCCTGGATATCCTCCTGATCTGCGAGACTATCTTTCTAACCATCTCACAACTTTATTATTCATGTGCTTAGAGAAGTAGATATTCACTCACACCCTTAGCAACCGGTAGAATATGACACAAGATTGCAGGTATAGAGCATCCAGCTGGGATCAAAAGTATTCCTCGCCTGGTTGGCCTCCCGATCTTTCTAACCCTTATATGTATTTATTCTTCATGTGGTTAAAGAAGTAGGTATTAACTCAACCCGTTCGACATGGTAGAATGCGACACAACGTTCCTAGTATAGAGCATCCAGCGAAGATGAAACTGGCTATTCAATATTCTACAAGACTAGCTTTACAATACTTTATTCTACTGTGTTTAGACGTATTCCTCGCCTGGTTGGTCTCCTGATCTGCGAGACTAGCTTTCTAACCCCTACTCAATTTTATTCTTCATGTGGTTAGAGAAGTAGGTATTAATTCGCACCCTTGGCCACCGGTAGAATATGACACAAGTTTGCAGGTATAGAGCATCCACCAGAAATCAAAAGCATTCCTCGCCTGGTAGGCCTCCCGATCTGCGAGACTATCTTTCTAACCCTTATACGATTCTATTATTCATGTGGCTAGATAAGTAGGTATTTACTCACACCCTTGGCCACCGGTAGAATATGACACAAGTTTGCAGGTATAGAGCATCCAGCTGGGATCAAAAGTATTCCTCGCCTGGTTGGCCACCCGATCTGCGAGACTGGCTGTCTAACACTTATACGACTCTATTATTCATGTGGCTAAAGAAGTAGGTGTTCACTCGCACCCTTGGCCACCGGTAGAATATGACACAAGTTTGCAGGTATAGAGCATCCACCTGAGATCAAATGTATTCCTCGCCCGATTGGCCTAGCGATCTGCGAGACTATCTTTCTAACCCTTATACGATTCTATTATTCATGTGGCTAGAGAAATATTCCTCTACACATTCAAACGCCGTCATTTTGGCTTCCCGATGCGTTTAATAATTTTCTCGATTTCGTATACAGCGAAGCAATAGTGAATCAATGAAACTCCCACAGAAATGTAAGTAAATATTGGATTAGCCTAAGGCGCTCACAACAAGAGTCTCCTAACTTTCCTTTCTATCTATTTTGAGAGATGTAAATAGATATAATCGGATACACTTTACTGTAGGTGAGAGAGAACGATAATGTAATAAGCCGACTCATGTTTACATTCCTCAGCTATTAAGTTTGAACTCAACGTCAAAATGGCCGTTATTATTTCTGTGTATGAAATTGTCTTTCAGCCAAAGGTTCAAAGCTTCAACGTGCTCTCGAAAGCAAAGATGCTGGTATGTATGCTTCCTGCGTCCCTGACGCACAAAAATCTAAAAGGACGCAGTGAAATCATGTCCCAGTGTTTTTTTTTCTTTTTTCTTCCTTCATCTTTTCAAGCTAACTGTAAATATATTTCAATAGTTTCTTAGAAACGAATTACACAGGATAGGTTACAAGGTAGGAGTTAGACGACTTTAGTTGTTTATCAAGATCATAAATAAATAAAAACCCTTCAATTTGTTAAGAAACTATAGTTGGGTCCCATAAGTTTTCCGGGGGACTCATTCAAAGGAAATATGTGCGTCCCAGGACGCACTAAATCAAAAATGCTATCTGCATCACTGTGAAAGGTTGAACAATTTCCCTGTGTCAACAATTAGTAGTTTGGCCTTCGGAATTGGGATCAAAGTAAAGTAACTGTTTCTTATGCGTTCAGCTCATTTTCTGGTTACGAGTCAACGAATACG
>CM042176.1:57661090-57663590 GCA_023376005.1 Doryteuthis pealeii
CCCTGTGTCTTATAATACATGTAGGTGACGTTTGAGACCTCCCGTTAGGCCTAGGCTAATCTTTCTCTTATGATGCGCTCCAATAACCCAAGCTTATTGCTCAGTACTTTTACGCGTCCCTGTACTTGCTAATTGATTTTATACAGTATGTTTCCTAGCTTCTGTATGCACAGCTAGACTATTTTCAACAATATATATTATATACAATATATATATATAATATATATAGTATATATATAATATATTATGTACTATAATATAGTAAGACTGTTCAACAATATATATGCTTAAAATACACTAAAAGACCTTTTTTTTCCTGAATCTGACCTGCGTTGAATGGGGGTCGTCTTATAGGCCACTCGTGCGTCTTATATGCTGTCAAAGACGGTATTCAAATTTCTAACTACAGCACGTTCACAATTCATAAACTGCCCTATAAATTGAGTAAGAAACTTCCTGTCACCTCTGTCTTCCACTATAATCAACCGATTGAAAACAAAATTGAGATGATTCCTGGGCAACAATACTTCTCGCTTCCTTTGAGGCCGGGTCACATCTCTAAATTAAATAACTTAATTCTCACACGTCAATTGTGGCACCTTTTAAGGGAGGCAAAGGCCATGAACCGCTTACCAGTAATTTTTCTGAGGCCCGTTATTCTATATCCACAGACCTAAATTCAAATTTCTAACCACGGCAACGTTCACAATTCATGATTACATAATTATGTTACATAATCTATGAATAGATTCAAAGACTAGAAAATAACGCCTTTTTGTATGATATTGGATTATTCTGGACTACTTGGTTTATCTCTTTATTGTTATAGTGTGCATGGTTTCGTGCCGATGACAATAAAGGTAGATGAGGTACACATAGTTGCCGAATAACACAATGTATACCGATCCGTAGCTTGTTTATTCATCTACTTTGTGTGTGAATACATTGAAAAATAAGTTTACGGATGTTTACAATAATCTGATGCTATTGTCAACCCTCTTATTTCTGACAGGGAGTTGGCCCTTTTCAATATCACGGGGGTGGCACTGTTGAACATTCACAAAGCCCACGAAATATGCCGAAATCAGTGGAACAGAGTCAAACCCATCAGTTTTCGCAAGCTTGGATGTCAGGCCAGAAAGCATGTCTGCCTTAACTGGTTCAAATGCACACGGGTTGGTTGTGTTAGTTAGAACACGAAAGTTTAGCATAACGGTTTACAGAGAATATGGTGTTCTGTGCTTGATGGAGTGTCTTTGGCAGAAGAAGACTGGACGCAAGAAGTAGGAATGCAATCAGAAGACGAACAGCCACAAATCTAAAATAGAATTCAACGAAGGAGGGGAAGAATTACAGAAACGACAGAGATCCACCAAAATGGCCAAGAAGTAAGTTAATGCAAAATGCATCTCTCTGTGTACGTATGTCTATCTCTCTCCCTCTCTCCAGTAAAAGAACACTTGTGTATGCTAACGCAACATGGGTATATGTGTATGAGTCTGTAACAATCGTAACAACTTCCTGTCACAATGACTGTTTTCACTAAAATTTCTTTTATCGATTCTCGTTCAGCTGTAATGTGTATTCTCCCCGTACTCTGAAAACATTGTACACAGCATGAATCATCGATTTCAAGGTAATTATTTCTGATCAATCAAACTCACCTGACAAAAATCGATAGAAATCATACACAGAGTCCAAAGACATAAAATTAAAAATTTCAAAATGGGAACATCCAATAGAAATCAGTTCCTATATTCCAAAAAGAAATCTGACGATTTCCGTTAAAAAAAAAAATACGAATGTTCATCTTTAATGATTTTTATATATTTTCGGACTGTTGTCTCATCTTTTATCGGTATAAAACTCAACATTCAATACTACAGTAATCTCCGGGCTCTGTCTGGTGGTGTTTTCTTTTTTAAAGTACATTAATTAAGGTCATACTGAGACAATACCATGAACTTCAAAAACGTTGTTTCCGGAGCTAAAATCGTTACCGCATATTTTCAACTAAAGGTATCAATCTATTAGAAATCAGTTCATAACTATTCCATAAGAAATTTTAAAAATTCGTAAAGCATTTTCAGAAACTGTTCATGGATCGCCAACAATTCTTATTTTATTTCACGAGCTGTTGTCATCTACTTTATTGTGTACTAGGATATTGAGTCTAGACCTCGGTTAAGGGTCGAGCGTCAGCCTTGGTAAAGTTGGGTCTTTTGAAAAACGCTAGTCTTGCAGAGTCATTATTGCTGAATCCCGAAGTTGGTTCCTCGCAGGATCGCCCCATTAAAATCCTAAGTAAAAAAGAACGTCTGCATTGATCCAGAACACTCGGAAAATATATTTTAATGTTTCCTATTTAGAAATACTAAATACATAAAAAAAAATCAATGCTCTTATCATTTCAATTTCAAATTTTAATCTATATTTTACAAATATAGAACATATTATTTTTTCACCGATATTGCTCAACAAAGCAAGTCTGGTGATTAGT
>CM042176.1:57666090-57721090 GCA_023376005.1 Doryteuthis pealeii
GACTTTACTTACTTATATAATGGTAGAAAGAGATTAATATATATATATATATATATATATATATATATATATATATACTTTGGTGCGGTACCAAGTTTCTTGGTACCAGCTGATTCTAGGTGGGTCCTAATTCTCTACCAGTAGTCTGTTGTAGAGTTCAGGTTCCGTATGAGCGCTTAATGTTTAATTATTGTAAACAGAGCAAAGTTATTTAGGAATAAAAGCCCTTAATATATATATATATATTATATTAATGATTGGAAGGCAATTACAATGCATATAAAATAAAAACAAAAAGACATATATATATATATTAGAAATGATAGTTCTTACTTTTTTACATTACTGCTTCTGATTTTTCGTCTAAGTCATCTATCTCGTCAGCCACCATTTTCTTTGGGCTGACTTCTATTTTCTTTCCTTCGTCGTGCTGGGCTGAACATTGTTTAATAATCTAATTGAACCTGCAATCTAGAAATAACTTTCACTTAGAACTGTCTTAACCTAACTACCTTATCCACTATGCCATGTGTCCAATCATCAAGCTTCATCTCAAACATTCAGAGAAATAGTAGAAAAGTTTAGCATTGAAAAACGGGAGTGATGGAAGGGTAAGTTTCAGTTGTTCTATTTTTCAATTATGCCCCCCTCTGTCTTGAATCTTTTTATCTACAGTCTTATTTGGTTTCGTTAGCTTTTCTAATTTGAAACTTTAATACTTGCCCTCCCTGTCGGCTGGGGCGTTAGAATGCACCGACTGCACCTCTGCAGAGGGGTAAGACTCCCCTAATGGGGCCACCTGTTGGCCGTGGGTGGCGACCCGTGATGCTTAAGGATAGAGCCCAGGTGGATGAGCAGTTCATGATATGCAATACTCCACTTTGGCCCTATCTTGGGCTAGACGGGCGGTCGGAGAGGCCCCCTCCGATCAATCAGCTGGTCACGTCAAGCCCTAGCACCTATATGATTTTCCCAACTCTATTGCCTTGATGGCAAGCCCCAACCCCTTTTTATCATATGGGTGACGTTCGTTAAACTCTATCTGATGGTGAAGTTCCAGTTTTGGAGGTTTGGGGAATGTGGAGCACCCCTTCATCACCATTGCTCCCTGATCCACTCTGACCCGGAGTGGTAGTACCTGTTAGGGTCCCATCTATGGGTTAAATAGAAAAATGTATTTATAAAAAAATTGTATTATCCATTAAGAATTGATTTATTTCAAAACTTTATCGGCATTAAATGACCCACTGAGGTTGATATGCCGTAAAACAAAACAAACCCAACCAATGTAATACTTGCAACCGGAGGGTGCATATATTCGCTAGTATATATTATTACACTAGTTCGCATTTATTATCCCTTATATAAAATATTGTAGGCGCGTGGTCTAATGGTTAGAGTCGTTGTAAATGGACTCGTCAACGCGAGTCCAATTCTTGGACGATGCCGTTGACATTTCACATGGCGCTAATACACTTGGGAAAGGTATGAATCAAATTCTCCCTCCAGATATGGATAAATAGCAGGGCAGACTGTTCTCTTTAACCATGGCTAGGTAACCAGTCTAGGAGAAGGAAAACTCAGAATTCAAACCTGTTAAACTCCGCGTAAGAAATTGACCTTGTGTCGCATCCTGCTCGTGCGGAGAGGTTGGTAAATATATATATATAAAATATTTACAACAACGATGTCCATTTTGTTCGTAAAAATTAGCTTCGAATTTTGTAAGTCGTTATTTCCGTAAAATTTATTTTCGATATTTTTAATCCCTTCTTCGGCTTCTTTGGTGATTTGTGTTGTCGATACAAGAATTGCTTTTAGCTAAGATATTTCGGCACGGAATCTTTTTTTGAAAAATCGGCAAAGAAATTCCGAAGCCAAAATAGATTATCTAAAGCGTTTACCCTAATTCCAAACAAAGCTGATTAAAAACATCCGCATTGCTTTTTCAATCATATATATATATATATATATATATTATATATATATATATATATATATATATTTAATCCCCGCCTGTCAGCTTGGTAGTCGAGGTTTCGAGTCACACACAGAGCAGTCTCCCATGTCTATAGCCTTGCTGATGAGACCTAATAGGTCGAAATGTACATACAGGGATTTACATTTTCTCGACTTGTTTAGCCTTACATTTGAACATATATGCCCGCCTAAATTCATTAATTATTAACCAATTAATTTTCATATATATATATATATATATATAATATATATGAGGTAGGTAAAAGGATAGTGAACAAAAAATAATAACTCAAACAAGTCTGACAGTTGAAATATTTCGTCCTATTCATAAGGACTTCTTCAGTCAACTGAAATTGAAAGGACGAAATATTTCAACTCTCAGACTTGTTTGAGTTATTATTTTTTGTTCACTATCCTTTTACCTTGCCTTACACTGTCGGATTTTACTCCAACCCTCCTATCTTCATATATATATATATATATATATATATATAATATATATAATATTATATATATATTACCACAGTGTATGGTTAACACTATCAATTTTTCTTCCAAGGATGAAACATTAAATCACAAATCAAGAATCCAAATAATCTTATTTCTATTCTAGATTATCTTTATTTCTGTTTACGACGTTTAGGGGTTGGGTGGGGTTTGGTGTTGGGGAGCAGAATGATCTGTCTGGCGCCTTACTTTTTTTAGCTAGAATCAGTTGCGAATTCTGATAATTATGTAGAACAGAAAATTATTACTCGGAGTTTCACGTAAGGGCGATCGTCAGGTGAATTGTAAAAACAAAATAAAGAACCTTGTTTTTCTCATAAATAAAGAGTAGACAACTCTTTATACATACCCCGACGGTACATTTGCAGATTGGTAAGACCAGCCTGTGACGAGACTGAAAGGCAACCCTATGAACAAGCAGATTCCCAGCCCCCACAAACAAAGCGCGTCAGGATATGTTTGGCCTGTGGCGAGCGGCTATGGATACTTGTAACTGAGGTATTGTTAGTAGAGAACCAAAGAAAGTATATACGAATTTGCATAAGCGTATTTGAACGAGCAGAAATAAAGACGGACTGTCGCTGACAGGGCGAGTGAGGAAGAAAGTGTTTGGACGGCAAGTGAAATCTGACGACTGCTATTTGATGTGAGAGTGGCGTGTTCAGTTGGGAAAGGAATTGCATTTCGTTTGTTGGGAGAGACTTTCAAAGGAGTGATATTACCTTGAATTTTTGGACCCCCTTACAAAAGACAGCTGCGATAGTATCACCAGTTCGCCGTGATCTGCATCCTGTAATACCTAAGGCTGCGTAGTCCATGAACTGAATAATAAGTAGCATCGAGACATGCAATACTCCATCTTACGACAAAGGGAAATTTTAAGTGGCATACGAACCGTTTTGAGATCAGAGGTTTCCTTTTCCTAGATTGGTTGCCTTATGAAGACTGTATAGCTCAGTCTGCCCCACTATTTACCCATAACTGGAGTTTGAGGAATAAGATATGGATTCATATCTTTAGCCGGTTAGTTGTTTAGTTTTTCGGCATATCGCCACTTTTCGGGACATTTAATGCGGAATCAAGTCATTTGGATATCAGCTTGCTTACAGTACCTGCTGTTGCTTAAATGGTCACCCATCTTGTATCACCCAGTATTGACCAAGTTCATCGCTGCTTAACTTCGGCAATCTGGCGGGAACTGGTATCTTCAAGGCTACTTAAACGTAAGCAATTCATGTGTTTCTTGAAGGTATTAGCGTTAAGTGTACTCTGTCAGCTTCGTCTAGGATTCGAACTCGGTTCATCAATTCCATTTCCTACTATAATAACCACAACGCTAAATATTTAGGGCGAAGCGAGAAAAAAACGAATTTACAGTTGTCTTACATTTTTCAGAAGAACTAGCAAATATATGCACCTTATGGGTGCAAGTATTTCAGTTTTAATGTAACAGAATATTATATCAAATTAGAAAGGCTAATGAAACTAAATAGGAAAGCAGATAAAAAGATTTGAAATAGAGGGGGATATAATCGGAAAATAGAACGACTGAAAGTTACTCTTCCATCATTCTCGTCTCTCATTGCTAAATTTTCCTAATTTAACTAGTGAGTTAAAATAGGAAGTACAAAATGGAATTAGTTATTTCCTCATGTTCATAGATTTCTTTTAAGATTTATTCCTGTGATAAAACCAAACAATTAGAAATCAATAATAATAAGTAGGGTTAGCTCAGTCGGTAGAGCGTTCGGCTAGAAACCACAAGGTTCCTAGTTCGATACCGGTCCCCGCCAACTCAGCGTATGTGTAGCACGAGGATCTGTGCGGTAAATTACGGAGCTGATGGAAGGTGTGGCGCTCCACCTCAGATGCTAAAACAATCTCCTTGGTCTAGCGCTATTGAAACGGGGATAGACTCCCTCGCTGACTGGCTGATACCGACTTTAGGCCGCACCGACGACTTTACTTTTATTTTACATATTTATTAAAATTAAATTTTTAATATCAATATGCAAATTAACCTTTCCTTTCACACTGTAAATCGCTATTTTGTTGTAAATATAGCCAAAAAGTATTAATAATATAAAACATTTCTATTATTGTATAAATGAAAATTAAATCATGAGATGGTGATATAAATAACAAAGGGAATTATGACATGAGTGGTGATATAGTTTCGGTTAGAGACAAACAAACAGATAAATCTTCATTATAATAATGTAGGGAAAATATTGATTTTTTTTCTTTCTCTCTTTGGCTTTTCCCATGATAATTTGTTCGTTTCTTACCGAAAACTGCTGCTGCTGCACCTGCTGCTGCTTGGGATATCTTAACACCTCCCACACCCATTCCACTGCCCTACCAACCTCCACATTCCATCTTCGAACCCAAAAGTCTGCACAACAGTCGAACGACCGGGCTATCTTCTAAGTTAAAACAAAGCATTCGTTTTCTTTTCTTTTCTTTTCTCTTTTCAAGACGCCATTTTGAAAGATGTTTGAAAGAGATTACTAGGTGCTTTGGCTTTTGAAGAAGAAAAAACAAAAAACAAAAAACAAAGAAAATTTCAAATAATCTTTATTTATATTTATTACCTATTTACATATTCATCGGATGGTTTTTCCTTTCTTCTTCATCTTTCGTGTCTCAGTACTTTAAAACGAAGAGTCAAAAAACCGTGGCGCTTAAGACGTCATATTATCTTCAGTTTTTTCTCTTTTTTTTTTCTTTTTTACGATTGTCTTCATTGTAATTCACGTAGTCTGTTGTCGCTTCACCATGGTTACGACAAGTATCCTAAAAGGAGGGCAGACACACTCAACCCACTGATATTGTTCTACACAAAATTAAAAACAACTTTTCATATTAATGTTAACAAATTATTAAGAGATAAGGCATGGACTGTAATTAAAAATATGGAAATCTGATCTCTCTGATAAAATAGAATAAGAATCCTTCCAAGCTGTAGACGGGTAATTACTATTGTATGGTTGCACCACCATCAAGCAATATTTAATCTACTAAAAGTGATGCTAACATACACACAGGAAAGGTTTGGTTTGTTTTGTTTTACGGCATATCAATCTCAGTGGGTCATTTAATGCCGATAAAGTTTTGAAATAAATCAATTCTTAATGGATAATACAATTTTTTTATAAATACATTTTTCTATTTAACCCATAGATGGGACCCTAACAGGTACTACCACTCGGGGGTTAGAGTGGACCAGGGAGCAATGGTGATGAAGGGGTGCTCCACATTCCCCAAACCTCCAAAACTGGAACCTCACCATCTGATAGAGTTTAACGTCATTCCCAGGACATGTAGACCCTCAGTCACCGCCTTCTAGCACCCATATGATAAAAAGGGGTTGGGGCTTGTCATAAGGGCAATAGGGTTGGGAAAATCATATAGGTGCTAGGGCTTGACGTGGCCAGTTGATTGATCGGAGGGGGCTTCTACGACCGCCCGTCTAGCCCAAGATAGGGCCAAAGTGGAGTATTGCATGTCATGAACTGCTCATCCACCTGGCCAACAGGTGGCCCCGTTGAGGGAGTCTTACCCCTCTGCAAAGGAGCAGTCGGTGCATTCTAACGCCCCAACGAACAGGGCGGACACAGGAAAGGTATGGACTACTATTGACAGGTTAACGACTATATAGAAAGCTGATCTCTCTTATAAAACAAAACGGAAATTTTTCCAAGCTGCAGGCGTGTCAGTACTATTGTGAGGTTGCACCACCATCGTTCGACTAGGAATCACAAGGATCTTGGTTCAATACTGGCCCTCGCCAACTCAGCGTATGAGTAGCACAGAGATCAGTGCGGTAAAGTGAGGAGCTGATGGTAGGTGTAGTGCTCCATCTCAGGCACTGAAATAATCTCATTGGTCTAGCGCTAATGAAAAAGAGGATATACTCCCTCGCTATGTGTCTGATACCGACATTAGGCCACTCCAACGACTTACCACCATCAAGCAATATTTCATCTACTAAAAGTGATGTTAACATAAACACAGGAAAAGCATGGACTTGTATAGACAGGTTAATGACTATATAGAAATCTGATCTCTCTGATTAAATAGAATAAGAACCCTTCCAAGCTGTAGCCGTGTAAGTACTATTGTGTGGTTGCACCACCATCAAGCAATATCTAATCTACTAAAGGTGATGTTAACATTGTGGCGAGAGAAACCACGAACGTAGTGCACGACTGTGTTTGGCATGCAGAATGAGATCAGAGGCGAGTGGGGAGATTGAACTCGCATCCTCCTGATCACGAGTCGTGGCCTGACGCATGTGAATTACTAAACTGTCCAGAGTGGCCCAGATGTGTAGGATTGACGCGTGCTGATTAATGTCGCACATGATGCACGGGCAAGTCAGAGTAAGAAGCCCAGATGAACACTGTAATTGTGTATATAATGACCAGCCCCCACAAACCTGGCGGGAAAGCTTGCAGTAGCATTTTGGCTGTTGCGACGAGTGGACGAGAGAGAAAGATATTTTGATAGTGTTGGTGAGAAGAGTGCAACATCGCTGGGAGAAAACTTTTCATACTGAACACTTGGTCAGTTGGGAGAGTAAAAGCGTCGGACTTAACTGTGACCCCCCACCTCCGAGAACATTCTTATTAGAAACATACACAAAGGAAAGGCATGGACTGCTAATGACAAGTTAACGACCAAATGGAAATCTGATCTCTCTAATAAAATGAAACAGGAATTCTTTCAAGCTGTAGCCATGTTCGTACTACTGTATGGTTGCACCACCTGAACTTTGAAAGCATTATCAACATACGCAAAGAAAAGGAATGGACTGCTAATGACAAGTTAACGACCATATGGAAATCTGATAAAATGAAATGGGAGTTCTTCCAAGCTGTAACCATATCAGTACTACTGCACCATATATATATATATATATATATATATATATATATATATTCCAAGCACTTTTTTCATCTTCATGTTACCCTAAATTAAATATAAATGCTCTATAAATGATAGTGATTATGCTTTACTCATAAATCTAGCAAACTACATTATCAATTTATATATATATATATATAATATATATATATATATATATATATGCACATTTACATGCCCACATACATGCATATATACGTGCATATATATAAATACAGATGTATGTATGTGTATTCGCGTGTAATTTAGATTTCCGAATCAAAACAGATATATGTTATATCAAAACACACACACATACATGCATTATATATATATATATATATATATATATATATATATATATATATATATACGTATATAACACATACATGTAATAACATGAGCATCTATGTACATACATGTCTACATTCATACCTGTGCGCGCATATATATACGTATGTATATATATATATATATATATATATATATATATATATACATATATATACATCTGTATACATGTGTATATTATATACATATTTATACACATATATATATATATGTACATTACATATATATATATACATATACATATATATACAGGTGTGTAAGTATCTATCTATCTATCTATCTATATATATATATTATATATATATATATATATATATATATTTGTGTGTCTTTCATTTTCTACTTATTTTTCCATCAATCATTAAAGAATAGTACTCAATCTTTTTGATTCGTGACTTTTCTTCAGAACGAATACCGACAATATTTCTATGCAAGCACTGCATGTACTTGCCGCTATTTGAATGATGTCGAACATCCAAGAGGCTTTTGTATTAATGCCTGGTAAGGCCACTAGCCGTTTCCCGGGAGAATTCATTCCACAAACAGGAAGCTTCTTATTCATCTCGACTTTATTCCCATTGAATCTGCTGAGAATCAAAATACAAAAGAATGAACCTGCCAAGTCCGACTGATCCAAATGTCTCAGTCGATTAAACCGCCAGTTGTGCGTGGGGTGGTTGGGTGTTGGATGCTGGTTGGTGGGGGTTGCCATGGTTATTGATCTATTGATTGATTAATTCGCCGCATCTGGGATTTCAGATCATGGACAAATTTATTTGAAGTTATCAATTTATTAATTGTGATGTTTCCGAACTGAATAGATGGAAACTTCTCTTTATTCGACTATCACATGTATAAGATGTACGATAAGTTACCACTTTTATTTATAGACATTCCCAAAATCAGCAACAGGCATTGACCTATGAAAAACAATATAGAATGCATTTTAGGATGTTGCTAATTGTCCCGAGATCAGTTGTTAACTGGATTCACTGCTACAACGAGTACACTCTTATTCTACCTAAGATTTCAAGGAATACAACAGACTTTCTGCTACTGAGCCTAGTGAACAGTAAAAGCCATGTACTTATTTTACTTTCCCATTATCAAATGAACGTTTTTCCATTTTGATACCCCCTTTCACATACTACTTATTTATAGAACAATATATGCATATTTCTAGCTGTTGAGACTGTTGAACTATTTAAGGTATAAGATGTACCAGAAGTCACCATTTTTATCTATAGACTTTCCCAAAATCAGCAACAGGCATTGACCAAGAAAAAAGGATATAGAATGCATTTAAGGTCGTTGTTAATTGTCCTGAAATCAGTTGCTTACTGGAATCAATAGCAGAAGGACTGCAAACTCCATTCTCTGCTATACGTTCACTCTTGTTCCACCTAGGATTACAAGGAATACAGCAACCACAATGTGGAACCTGACAAACACCTTTGACAGTTAAACACTTATTCGTGGAATGCAGGGTTTTTTGCTCACATCAGAAACCGTTATTTTAAAGCAAACAATATGAAAGATCTGTTTGAAAATGTCAACATGGAGGATATTCTCTCCTTTTTTGAGGGAAATAAAATTATACCATAGAATATAGACATGAAACAAATCAATACCATACAACATAATCCCCAATAATGCTAACACATTGTTAAAACCAATTACTAAAATTTATAAATATAAATACACGATATGTATAAAATCCTAACCGTTAGGCATGACATAACCCCAGACTGGTTGATATGCCGTTAAAATCAATTAACAAACAAACAAGGAATACAACAGACGTTCTATTACTGAGACTTCTTTTTTCACTTCTCAATTACTTCTAATCTTTCAAATGGACCAGCTGTTGGCTGTGGGTGGCGACCCATGATGCTTAAGGACGGAGTCTTGGTGAATGAGCAGTCCATGACCTGCAACACTACACTTAGAACCTTACTTAGGCTTGACGGGTGGTCGGAGAGGCCCCCTCTGATCAATCGGCTGATCACGTCAAGCCCTAGCACCTATAAGATTTTCCCAAAGTGCGTGGTATAATGGTTACAGTCACGGGAAATGGACTCGTCGCCCCGAGTTCAAATCCTGGATGTGGTAATTGCATTTCACCTAGCGCTAATACCTTTGGGAAATGTATGAATCCTACTCTCCCTTCAGCTATGGGTAAATAGTAGGACAGACTGGGCTCGTTAACCTTGGTTAGGCAACCGGTCTAGGAGAAGGAAAAATCTGAATTTAAACCTGTTGAACTCCGCTTAAGAAATTGACCTTGTGTCACATCCTGCTCGTGCGGAGGGGTTGGTAAATATATATGATTTTCCCAACCCTATTGCCCTTATGGCAAACCCCAACCCTTTTTGCTTCGCTAAACGTTTTTAATTTAGTTTTGTTTTTGGTTTTTTTTTAGTTTGTTCCTCTTTACTTCCTACCCTCTCGTTTTTTTTTTGTTTTTTTTTTCAAATTTCATTTTCACTTCTTTTCTTCACTTCTCCATCACTTCTAATCTTCCACTTCTTTTTCACTTCGGTTCTTGATTTTTTGGTTCCCTTCTTCTTCTTAATCACTTCTCACTTTAGAAGTGAACAGTTTCACTTCGGTTGGGCAAAGTCCTTAGTTTCATATCCGTTCGGCAATGGCGAATATGTGCAAATGAATGGCTTTCCGGAACTTTGATTAAATATTTAACTAACCACGTATTCGAGCTGTTGATTGGCTGGCTTTTAATCCACGTACCCAAGCAGAGTCTATAAGTTTAAGTGGCGGACACCTTACATGTGTCAAAACAATCTAACACACCTAAACAAGGGCTGAGGTTGCAGTGGCCTGAAATTTGTGTTTACACATACGATAATAAAGATGAGGACAACAGTCCGAAATATCAAAATTGTTCACATCAAGCCTTATCTATAAAAAAAGAACAAAGAATTAAACCGGTTGTGAGATCGTTTGTGCAAATGTTGAATCACTTTAATAAACTGCTGATGAAGGCAATAAGCGAATTGAAACGTCGTAAAGGATATCGTCTCGCATATGATTTATGGACAACAATTGAAGTTGACCTATGAGAGACGAAGTTGTAATCTGGCTGCCGTGGGTCAGGCATAAATTGTCGCACTGGCGGAGAACGTCAATAATTAGGTGAGATTTATGGTCGAATAATTTGAATATTTAAAAGACCAAAGAAACATTTAGAATGATTAGGGAATAATCAATATGATCTTACCAATAAATACTATGACTACTCAGGTTAGCTCAGTCGGTAGAGCGTTCGACTAGAAACCACAAGGTTCCTAGTTTGATACCGGTCCTCGTCAACTCATCAGCGTATGAATAGCACAGGGATCTGTGCAGTAAAGTAAGGAGCTGATGGTAGGTGTTGCGTTCCACCTCAGACGCAAAAACAATCTCCTTTGTATAGCGTTAGTGAAAAGGGGATAGACTCCCTCGCTGACTGGCTGATACCGACAATAGGCACTCCCCCAACTTTGTTAACTTTTACTATTCTTCTATTCTCTTATTCTTTCATATTTTCTTCTCAGACACAAAAAAACAATGTCCTTGGACTAGCGCTAGTGAAAAGGGGATAGATTTTCTCACTGATACCGACTTTAGGCCACCCCGACGACTTACTCCTATGAGTAATCCTATGAGTATTCCTGAATTCTATGAATGTTTATGAAGAAAACACTTTGTATATCATTTTATAGGGAATTGAGATTCGGTATCTGCCTGCCTGTAACCGAAACTACTGTAATACAATAGGCAAAGAGAGAGAGAGAGAGAGAGAGTGAGGGGGTCAGGAATGGTAGAGTGACGTGTAAATTAGTATGGAAGGTTTTGTAAGGGAATATAAGAAAACACTATGTATATCATTTTGATAGCAATGGAGATCCGGTATCTGTCTGCCTGTAACCGAAACTACTATAACACAATAAGGAGAGATAGATAGATAGATTCATAGAGAGAGAGAGAGAGAGAGAGAGAGAGAGAGAGAGAGGGGGTGAGGGGGCAAGTAATGTAACAGTGACGTGTAAATGAACATGGAAATGTTTTTAAGAGGAATATAAGAATTACATGTAGATTAAGATGGGATTTTTTAAAAAGATATCCACAAGAAATGTTGCAGCCTAAACTCACACACACACACACACACACTGCCTCTCTCTGTCTCTTTCTCTGTCTCTTTCTCTTGCTCTCTTATTCCCCCTCCCCTCTCGCTCTCTCTCTCTCTATATATATATATATATATATATATATATATGTATATATATATATACATAATACAAATAATATTGTTGTTAGATGGAAAATAAAGGGTCTACCATGGTTTCAATCAAAAAAATGATTTCCTCAGGACCCTACTCTACATTAGCTAAGTCAATGTAATTCCTTAGTTAAAGTTAAAGCGGCAATCGGATACTATATGTATATATATATATATATATATATATATATATATATATGCCCACAAGAAACGCTGCGTAGTAAATACGCACACACCCAGTCTTTCTCTGTCTCTTTCTTTCTCTGTCTGTCTGTCTGTCTGTCTCCCTCTCCCCCTCTCTCTCTCTCGCCCTCTCTCTCTCACTCACTCTCTCTCTCTCTCTCTCTCTCTATATATATATATATATATATATATATATATATATATAAGGTGTGTCAAAAAAGTATCGAGATTTTTTAAAAAACTTTTTGACACACCTTGTATTCTGAATAAATTAACATCCCATTCATTGTTCATTTCTCTCTTTGTTAATACAGCTTCAATCTCGATATCTTTGACACACCTTGTATATATATATATATATATATATATATATATATATATATATATATTTTAATATACCAAGCGTGTTGGTAAATCCTCGCGGTGAGAAAAAAACCAGCAAATAGTTTGATTGTAAAAATATACTACAAACATCAACCGGGGAGAAAAAAATATTTGGAAAAAAGAAAAGACCAAGATATTCGTACCAACAAAAAATAATCTATTGGTACAGTATTTGGCCAAAAGAAAAAACAATTTATATGTATATATATGTATATAAGATATATATATATATTCATACAACCGCTAGGAAAATAAGCTAATAAGTAAAAAGTGCTCAATACCTAAGTAGAGCAAATAATAAAGATAAATCTAATGAGTTAGACGAACCTACTATTAGTTTCGCTTAATGCTCTTCAGGGTTAAGATCTGACTCAGATCTTAGCCCTGAAGAGTATTAAGCGAAACTAATAGTAGGTTCGTCTGACTCATTAGATTTATCTTTATATATACTAGCAAATATATTCACCCTCCGGGTGCAAGTATTCAAGTTTTAATGTAATAAAATATTATATTAAATTAGAAAGGCTAATAAAACTAAATAAGAATACAGATAAAAAGATTTGAAACAGAGGGAGTATTATAAAAAATGGAACAACTGAAACTTACTCTTCCACCACTCTCGTCTTTTATTGATATTTTTTCTAATTTAAGTATTTAGTTATAAGAGGAAGTAAAGAATAAAATGACAGTTATTTTATCTTGTTAATGGATTTCATTTAAGATTTATTGAAGAGATTTTTGCTTATATTCATTAAAATAAAACCAAACAGTTAGAAATCAATAATACTAAGCATATATTTATTAAATTCGATTTTTTAATATTAATATGCAAATTAGCCTTCCGGTTCACACTGTAAACCGCTATTTTGTTGTATATATAAATATAATTGCATGTTGTCTGTATGTAAACATAGTTAACAGTATTAAAAATGTAAGACAATTTTATTAATAATTGAGGTTTAGATAAAAAATAAAATCATGGAGAATGTGATGTAAATAACTAAGGGAATTGTAACTTGAGTAATAATATAGTTTCGGTTACAGACAGAAAAACACACAATCTCCATTATAATAAGATATAATTTAGTCCAATAATTTGTGGTGATAATTTGTATATTTCATGATAACAACAATATCACCTTTGTCGGAAGGTGTTATAATGACGTTATTATTCAAGGAATTAATTCTTAATGCTCCTAAATACAAAAAAAAGCATGGAAATATTTCTGTGTCTATTAGTTATTAGACAGATAACAGTGTTTTTACCTAGAAGGTATTTAACAGCATTAATAAATATTACATTATAACACCTTCTGACAAAGGCGGTGGTGTTGGTATTACGGAAATAATATTAGGCAAATTATTAACACATTAATGGACTTCCTTGTTTACAATGAGAATTACGAATAAGTTTCCCCATATATATTATATATATATATATATATATATATATAATTTATATATATATATATCTTATTATAATGGAGATTGTGTGTTTTGCTAGTATATATAAATATATATAGTCGGTGTAGCGCTCCAATTCAGACGCAGGAACAATCGCCTTGGTCTAGCGCTAGTGAAAAGGGGATAGACTCCCTCGCTGATAGGCTGATACCGACTTTAGGCCACCCCGACGACGACTTTTAATAACATTTAGGTACGTGCAAAAGTCTCCAGCACTTTCTACATTCTACGAGTATGGGCCGGGTTAGCTCAGTCGGTAGAGCGTTCGGCTATAAATCACAAGGTTCCTAGTTCGATTCCGGCCCTCGCCAACTCAGCGTTATGAGTAGCACCGGGATCTGTGCGGTAAAGTAAGAAGCTGCTGGTAGGTGTGGCGCTCCACCTCAGATGGAAAAACAATCGCCTTGGTCTAGCGCTAGTGAAAAGGGGATAGACTCCTTCGCTGATAGGCTGATACCGACTTTAAGCCAGCCTGACGACGACTTTTACTCCTATAAAGAATATGAAGTGCTCAATGCGTTAGTAGAGCGGATTTAATAGAAAGATACAGTCGGTGTATTCTACAGCTTTAGTCGACAGGGTTGTCTAATATGTAAGTGTCGCCAGGCGGCGCTACATGTCTCCTACTGTTCTGTTTTCGTCTTTCGCTTTCCTCTATTCTTTACTAGAAGCTGCTACCCGGTGTCGGCTGGGTAGGAGGTGGTAGGAAAAAAGATAGTCTCGCAGATCCATTATTATGAATCACGGGTTGGATCCCCGCAGCATGCCCCATTTAAATCCCTATGTAAGAAGATCCAGCCACTCCGAAAAAAAATGTTCTACTCTTCAAAATATTAAATGCAAAAAAATTCTATATTGTTATCATTTAAATTTTATTTTATAATTATCTTCACAAATATAAGTATATAATTTATTATATTTTACTTCGTTAATTTTTTATTTTCATAGTTTTCTCCGATATACATACACACACAAACCCCTTTATTTTAGTATTATCTGCGTTATTCGGACTATTGTCCCCATTTTTTTTTATTTGTAAAGTTTCAGCCGATATGCCTCCGGCCTTCTTCAGGTATTTCGTCGGACTCGGGAACCTTCTTTTCGAACTCGGAAAACTTTCTTGACGCAATCGGGAGCCATCACGGAACTTTGAACCTAACCATTTATTTAGTTGGACACATGGCCTAGTGGATAAAGGAGTTAGGTTAAGACAGTTCTAAGTGACAGTTATCTCTGGATTCCGGGTTCAATCCTGAGTAGAGGCATTAACATAGAAAAATAATTAACACATCTCCTACCCCAGCTATGGTTAGCGGAATGAAAACAGGATACCCCCGTGGACTAAATAAAGGGTTAAGTTCAAAGTTCCGTGATGGCTCCCGATTACGACAAGAAAGTTCCCGAGTTGGAAAGAAGGTTCCCGAGTCCGAGAAGGTTCCTGAGTCCGACAAGAAATACCTGAAGAAGGCCGGAGGGCATATCGGCCGAAACGTTGTATAGATAACAATGAAGATGTGAACAATAGTCCGAATAACGCAGATAATACTAATCATCAAGCCTCATCTCAAACATTCAGAGAAATGCCCTTTAAATACGTATAGATTTGCTCTGTTAATTCCATATCACGAGGAACCATATTTTCTATTGTTTATTTTTCCCCTTTTCCTTCTTTTTTTAATGTCGATAGTTCATATCTGAATCCCTTCATTCTAACACTGACCTCATCTCCAACACTTTATATCTATATCGATCTAAACATAAAAGAACGTCCCTCTACGACCTTCTCTCGCTGTGTTCGAACAATCTTTCATTCACTGACCAACACCATCTTCTTCTATCGATCGATCTGAGACAATGACGATAATCTTACAGTAAACACGATCAACATTCACGTCCAAACTCATTCAGCTTTCTAATGGCCTCATTTTCATTGTCTTCTTCTCTCTTCAATTTCATCAAACCGGATAAGACGAACACCTTCCGGGTGTCAGCCTCCAACGAATTAAAGGCCTTTTCTATGGCAAATAAATTTGACATGAGCTTATTCTAACGCTGGTTCGATTGCTTTTAACATTACATCGATACTAGCAGGGCGTGTGGAAATACCACAGTATGATAATTTAATTATTACAACGTTTCACAGGTTTACTTAAGAGCTATCGCTAAATAGATCAATATGTAAAAAGTATAATAATCTTGTTTTAACTCTCTACTAGCAGGGCGTGTGGAAATACCACAGTATGATAATTTAATTATTACAACGTTTCACAGGTTTACTTAAGAGCTATCGCTAATAGATCAATATGTAAAAAGTATAATAATCTTGTTTTAACTCTCTACTAGCAGGGCGTGTGGAAATACCACAGTATGATAATTTAATTATTACAACGTTTCACAGGTTTACTTAAGAGCTATCGCTAAATAGCTCAATATGTAAAAAGTATAATCTTGTTTTAACTCTCTACTAGCAGGGCGTGTGGAAATACCACAGTATGATAATTTAATTATTACAATGTTTCACAGGTTTACTTAAGAGCTATCGCTAAATAGATCGATATGTAAAAAGTATAATAATCTTGTTTTAACCCTCTACTAGCAGGACGTGTGGAAATACCACAGTATGATAATTTAATTATTACAATGTTTCACAGGTTTACTTAAGAGCTATGGTTAAATAGCTCAATATGTAAAAAGTATAATAATCTTGTTTTAACTCTCTACTAGCAGGACCTGTGGATATACCACAGTATGATATGTTTACTTCAGAGCTATTGCTAAATAAATCAATATGTAAAACGTGTAATAATCTTGTTTTAACTCTATCCCACTCTTCTTTTTTCTTTCTTTCCTTCTTTTCATTACGTTCGACTGAAACAGATTAGCGTTATCGCTTCTGCGCGCTCACCTCTCTTTCTATCTTTCTCCTTCTTTGTTTGTTTGTTTCTTTCTTTCTTGTGTTTTTCTGTGTAGCATGTCCTTTTTCCTTTCATTATTTATAAATACAGAATGGTTCATTATTAAGCTGAGGTGAATATACCACAGTATGATAATTCAATTATTACAATGCTTGATGTTTATTTAAGAGCTATTGCTAAAGAGTTCAATATTAGCAGGAACTGTGGATATACCTCAGTGGGATAATTTAATTATTACAACGTTTGATATGTTTACTTAAGAGCTATTGTTAATAGTTCAATATGTAAAAAGTATAATAATTTTGATTTAACTCTCTCTCTCTCTTCTCTCTCTCTCTCTCTTCTCTCTCTCTCTTCTCTCTCTCTCTCTCAATCTTTTTTCTTTCTTTCCTTGTTTTGATTATATTCATTTGAACAGATTGGAGTTATCGCTCCCGCACACTCAGCCCCTCACTTTATCTTTCCCCTTCTTTCTTTCTTTCTTTCTTTCTTTCTTATATCTTTACTAATTTATTTATTTATTTTATTACTAGCAGGACCTGTGAATATACCACTGTATGATAATTTAATTATTACAACGTTTGACATGTTTACTTAAGAGCTATTGCTAAATAGTTCAATATGTAAAAAGTATGATAATCTTGATTTAACGCTCTTTACAAAAAAGACCTATGGATATACCACAATAAGATAATTTAATTATTACAAATTCTAATTATCTGGTATTTCTTATCCGTAGAATTTTTATTTCTTACGAGTGTCGTCACCACAGCTAAATAATGGACCATTCCGTTTTTATTATGAATAAAGAAATGGAAGAAAAAGAACATGCAACCGAAAAAATAAAACAAGAAAGAAATAGAGCTGTGGAAAGATAGATAGAGGGCGTGAGCGCACGGAAGCGATAAGGCTAATCTGTTTCCACACCTACTGTTAGCTTTATCGCACACATGAAATTAACCAATCTATGCTATTCATAAGCTGAGTTGGCGGGGATTTTTATCGAACCAAGAATTTGCGATTCCTAGGTGGGTACTCTACAGATTGAGCTACTGCTTTAATAATTACCCATAGCTGGAGGGAGAATAGTTAGATTCATACTTTTTCCCTAGGGTATTAGTGATTTTATTAATATGGTGTATGTTTATTTCTGTTTAAGCGTATCAATAATATGAAGAGTCATGTGGTTTGTTACTGTCTTAATAATTACCCATAGCTGAAGGGAGAATAGTTAGATTCATACTTTTTACCAAGGGTGTTAGTGCTTTTATTAATATGGTGTATATTTATTTCTGTTCATGGTCCGGGTTAGCTCAGTCGGTAGAGCGTTCGGCTAGAAACCACAAGGTTCTTAGTTCGGTACCGACCCTCGCCAACTAAGCATATGACTAGCACAGGAATCTGTGTGATAAAGTAAAGAGCTGATGGTAGGTGTGGCGCTCCACCTCAGATGCAAAAACAATCTCCTTGGTCTAGCGCTTTTGAAAAGAGGATAGATTATCTGATTGGCTGATACCGACTTTAGGCCACCCTGACGAATTTACTTTACTTACTTATTTCTGTCTAAGGGTCATGTGCTTTATTACTGCAACTAAACTTCCGGTTCTTGAAGATGGGGAAAATTCCGGGATCTCTGGATCAAGTGAAATCGCCGGATTTACTGGAGCGGATCCCATGCAGCGGTGCATGATATAGATACACTCCAGTGGGTCCGGCGATTTCAAACGGGTGTTGGTGTTGTATTTGCAGGATTTGAATTTGCAGTCAAGCCGAAGAATGATTTTGTCCCCCACCGGTGAAAATGAGGCGCACGCATGAGCTGACTTTAACCAGGTGCGTGGCCCTGAATATATTGGACTCAAGCTTCATTAATCATCCCCCCTCACAACAACGATATATGCCTTTGCTTCGATTCTGCTACCTGAGAGCTTGGAAAAGGCTGTCTACCCTCGTACCCAAACTACTAAGCCCTTCTCAGAGACTATTTCACCTTTGAGGTAATTAAATACATTTCTGGCTTAGAATTAATATGTCTTCTAAATATCGTTAGAGATATCATACCCTCGCTTCGATTCTCCTACCTGAAAGCTGACAAAAGGTCGCCTACTTTCGTACTCAAAAACAACTAAGCCTCTTCTCTTAGATTATCTCTCCTTTGAGCTAGTTAAATGCATTTTTGGTTTAGAATTAAAATGTTTTCCAAATGTCGTTAGAGATTTTATGACATCGCTTTAATTCCCCTACTTGTCAAAAGGCTGCCTACTCTCGTACCCAAACCACTAAGCCCTTCTCTGAGACTATCTCACATTTGAGCTAATTAAATGCATTTTTGACTTAGAATTAAGATGTCTTCCAAATGTCGTTAGAGATATCATAACATCGCTTTAATTCCCCTATCTGTCAAACGGCAGTCTACTCTCGTACCCAAACCACTAAGCCCTTCTTTGAAACTATATCCCCTTTGATTCTCCTACCTGAAAACTGACAAAAGACTACCTACTCTCGTACCCAAACCACTAAGCCCTTCTTTGAAACTATATCCCCTTTGATTCTCCTACCTGAAAACTGACAAAAGACTACCTACTCTCGTACCCAAACCACTAAGCCCTTCTTTGAAACTATATCCCCTTTGATTCTCCTACCTGAAAACTGACAAAAGACTACCTACTCTCGAACCCAAATCACTAAGCCCTTCTCTGAGACTATCTCACCTTTGAGCTAATTAAATTCATTTTTGGCTTAGAATTAAGATGTCTTCCAAATGTCGTTAGAGATATCATGACATCGCTTCAATTCTCCTACCTGACAAAAGGCTACCTACTCTCGTACCCAAATCACTAAGCCCTTCTCTGAGACTATCTCACCTTCGATTCTCCTACCTGAGATCTGGCAAAAGGCTGCCTACTCTCGTACCCAAATGTCGTTAGAGATATCATACCCTCGCTTCGATTCTCCTAAGTGAGAGTTGACAAAAGGCTGCCTACTCTCGTACCCAAACCACTAAGCCCTTCTCTGAGACTATCTCACCTTTGAGCTAATTAAATTCATTTTTGGCTTAGAATTAAGATGTCTTCCAAATGTCGTTAGAGATATCATGACATCGCTTCAATTCTCCTACCTGACAAAAGGCTACCTACTCTCGTACCCAAATCACTAAGCCCTTCTCTGAGACTATCTCACCTTCGATTCTCCTACCTGAGATCTGACAAAAGGCTGCCTACTCTCGTACCCAAATGTCGTTAGAGATATCATACCCTCGCTTCGATTCTCCTACGTGAGAACTGACAAAAGGCTTCTTACTCTCGTACCAAAACCATTAAGCCCTTCTCTGAGACTATCTCACCTTTGAGCTAATTAAATTCATTTTTGGCTTTGAATTAAGATGTCTTCCAAATGTCGTTAGAGATGTCATCGGTATGACAACAGAGATTTAACAACGGGCACGTTGATTTGTTCAAGATCTAATAATTGATGTTCGGGTTGCAAGTGTTACTTGAACTATTAAAGTCGCTAAAACTAATTGTTCTTTAAGGCTTGGTGGGTGTTCGTTCGTACAAGCGTCGATAGAACTTAGATTTCGTTAAAAGTAATCTATTTGCCAAAACTTGGCAAGAATCGTCGTTAAACGCGCAAAGAGCGCTTAGCTAAACGAATTACTCCAAGAATTCCTGGTGAATTAAAACCGAATTCTTGTAGAGAAGAATTTTTACTCTCCGACTGATTCCAAAAGACGTTGTATTAAATTCTTTTAAAAAGCACCTGCCGTGGAGCTTAAGTTTTGTTTTTTTTGTTTTTTTGTTTGGTTTGTTTTACGGCATATAAACCTCAGTGGGTCATTTAATGCCGACAAAGTCTTTGAAATGAACTCATTCTTAATGGCCACTTTTTAAATCATTATAAACATATTTTTCTATTTAACCCATAGATTTAAATCTAACAGATATTACCACTGAGTGGACCATATAATGATGAAGTGTTTTGGTTTGTTTTAGGGCATATCAACCTCAATGGGTCATTTAATGCTGATAAAGTCTTTGAAATAAACTCATTCTTAATAGCCACTTTTTAAATCACTATAAACATATTTTTCTATTTAACCCATAGATTGGACTCTAACAGATATTACCACTGAGTGGACCATATATTAATGAAGTGGTTTGTTTTGTTTTACGGCATATCAACCGCAGTGGGTCATTTAATGCCGACAAAGTTTTGAAATAAAGTCCTTCTTGGAACTTTAGAACAACATAAATTTTGGGACTGGGTCAACTTTCACTAACGGTTTAAAAAATTTATTCAAGAGAGTCAAAAGTTTTGCAATATTTTGGTAACGTGAAGAACAAATCGGCAACTCTGGATGCCGAGCTCACTTGATACTTTCCTCTTTGAGATCCTTTTTAGAAGTGATTCAAATATATTGTATCCAATTTTATCTGTTAGGTTTCCAGTTTAAAAGGACATGTAAAATTTGAAGTGATTTAAGTGGTAATTTTCACCTTTAGTTGTCAAAATTCCTAGCAAATAAGGCAATTAGAGTAACCTTCCCTGACTTTCACTTTGAAATAAGCCGGTAGCTATTTTGAAAGTCTCCGTACGAAACAAACATATCTTAGAAACTTTTTCGAAAACATTACAACTGCATGCTTTAACACAAAAATATCATAAAATGTGTTCTTAATAACAATTAAGTTCATTTCAGATAATGCGCACGATGTAAATATGAATGCGATTCCCTAACCTAAGATTAGTAAATAACAGGGCATATCACGTGGTGTAATGGTTAGCAAGCTAGATTCACATGCCACTGTTAGTGAGTTCTATTCTTATTGGGCGCCCCCATACTTCTGACCTTGAAGGGGAGAGGGGTGTTTCATTAAAACGACTGATGATGCCGAGGTCAAAGCTCTAATGAAATATATCCTACACACTTTTGTCTGAGTTTTGTTCTTTTGTTCCTCACATCTCCACCTCATTCTGTCGGATTCATTCCAATCCTCTTTCCATATATATATATATATATGTGTGTGTGTGTGTGTGTGTGTGTGTGTGTGTGTGTGTGTTTGTGTGTATATTGGGTAAAAAAGTATCACTTTTGTACTTTTTGGCACACCTTGTATTATGAAAAAATGTAAGTTCCATTTATCGTTCATTTTTATCTTGGTAAATTCAGCTTCGATCTTGATACTTTTATGACACACCTTATACATAAGTAAAGTAAGTAAAGTCGTCGAGGCGGCCTAATGTCGGTATCAGTCAAACAGCGAGGGAGTCTATCCCCTTTTCACTAGCGCTAGACCAAGGAGATTGTTTTATCATCTGAGGTGGAGCGTCACACCTACCATCAGCTCCTCACTTTACCGCACAGATCCCTGTGCTGCTCATAACGCTGAATTGGCGAGAGCCGGTACCGAACTAGGAACCTTGTGGTTTCTAGCCGAACGCTCTACCGACTGAGCTAACCCGGCTCTGTATGTATATTCTATCAAACTATAGGTACGGATCTATTTCAAAACTTTGACGGTATTAAATAAACCACCCAGGTTGATATACCATAACACAAAACAAAACGACGATAACCATTGCCCTACAAACACCTCCACCACGAAAATGCATGCATGATTCAAATGTTTGTCAAGTTATAAGATTATCAAATCTTTTTTTTTTAAATCACGTTAAATCTTTTTTTTTTCTGTTAACTTTTGATATGGGATTCTTTTTGTTTTGTTTTTTTATTGTTTTTTGTTGTTTTTTAGTTTATTTATTTATTTATTTATTTATTTTCTTTTTCTTTTTTTTTTTCGCTATTTGCATTTCAATAATGTTGTCTTTTGAGTGAGGCGCTGAGTTGCACGAAACAAACAGAAAATACTTCAACAATTTTGAAGGTGGAGATTAAAAAGTAAAGAAGATAAATATAGATAGATAGATAGAGAGAGAGAGAGAGAGAGAGAGAGAGAGAGAGAGAGAGAGTAAAGGAGAGAGAGAGTAAAGGAGAGAGAGATAAGGTTATGAGAGGTAGTGAAAGATAGATAGATAGAAAACGGAGAGAGACAGAGAGAGAGAGAGAGTAAAGGAGAGAGAGATAAGGTTATGAGAGGGAGTGAAAGATAGATAGATAGAAAACGGAGAGAGAGAGAGAGAAAGAGAGAGAGAGAAAAGGAGAGAGAGATAAGGTTATGAGAGGGAGTGAAAGATAGATAGAAACTGAAGAGAGAGAGAGAGAGTAAAGGAGAGAGAGAGTAAAGGAGAGAGGGATAAGGTTATGAGAGGGAGTGAAAGATAGATAGATAGAAAACGGAGAGAGAGAGAGAGAGTAAAGAGAGAGAGAGAGTAAAGGAGAGAGAGATAAGGTTATGAGAGGGAGTGAAAGATAGACAGATAGAAAACGAAGAGAGAGAGAGTAAAGAGAGAGTAAAGGAGAGAGAGGTAAGGAGAGAGAGATAAGGTTATGAGAGGGAGTGAAAGATAGATAGATAGAAACCGAAGAGAGAGAGAGAGAGGAAAGGAGAGAGAGAGTAAAAGGAGAGAGAGATAAGGTTATGAGAGGGAGTGAAAGATAGATAGATAGAAACCGAAGAGAGAGAGAGATAGTTAAGGAGAGAGAGAGAGTAAAGGAGAGAGAGATAAGGTTATGAGAGGGAGTGAAAGATAGACAGATAGAAAACGGAGAGAGAGAGAGAGACGGGAGGATACACTGAACTAAAATCTTCTTCTCTTTTCTCGAGAGAAAGAAAGAAAAATAAATGACGAAATATCGAAATCTTTTTTTTTTTCTTCATTTCGACTAAAATATCCGTAACTTCAAGTCAAACTGGGAAAAAGGAAAGAAAAAAACTTTCAAATAAAATAATACAATAAACAAAACACGTGTATGTATTTTTGATAAATAAACAATCGAAATGTCATTGAGTTAAGAGTCGCTTGAAGATATTGACTATCTTACGAATAAGATGTTACCATATCCTATCAAAAGATGTTAAACGTTTTACTGTGAAAATACCTGATTTTTGTCTGGGATCGAACAGATTACAGGCAATGCGCGCAAACGGCATTGCGGTTGGTTACCATAAACAAGAGATAGAATTATAATATATATATATATATATATATATATATATATATATATATATATATATATATATTCTTTCTTTGTTGAGGTACTAAGTTTCTTGGTACAAGGTAATTCTAGGCTGGTCCTATTCCCTACCAGTAGTTTGTTGTAGAGTTCAGGTTCCGTATGAGAGCTCAATGTTTAATTATTATAAACAGAGCAAAATTATTTGTGAATAAAAAGGCCTTAAATACCAGGGGTATAAATGTAAAAAGAATTTGGCCATGTGCCGGTCTAAATAAAAGATATACGTGGTCTGAAGAAGCTCTGTGGGCCCCAGATACCCACGAGTGGAAATGGTCCATAATCACGAAACCCATGGTATTTAAGGCCTTTTTATTCACAAATATATATATATATAAGATTTTTGGATGTTTGTTTATTTTAGAAACGTTGCTGAATAAAGTATATATTAAATTTTTACTTGAAGGCACTTACAACGCATGTATCGCATAAAATTCGATACTTTTTCTTATAGAAAATGAATTTGACAAGTGTAATCCCAGCAAAGGATGGCTCGATGTGTAGAATACCGTACAGACTGTTTCGACTTTATTAAGTCTCATCAGCGGTATATACTAACGATTTCCCTCCGACAGAAATCGAAACCGGGACTTCAGCAGACACAGTGAAACACTAGTGAAACTGTACGGTATTCTACACATCGAGCCATCCTTTGCTGGGATTACACTTGTCAAATTCATTTTCTATAAGAAAAAGTATCGAATTTTATGCGATACATGCGTTGTAAGTGCCTTCAAGTAAAAATTTAATATAATATATATATATATATTTGTGAATATATATAATATATAATATATATATATATATATATATTTATATATATATATATATATATATATATATATATATATATTATAATATATATATATATATATAGCTATGTGCATATATATATATATATATATATATATATATATATATATATCACTAAATTCTGCCATTTTTAATTTTTCTTGTGCTTGTTTACTAATAAGTTAGTAAATAAAATTGAGCACTTTTTAATCGGCTTTAGTGAAAATCCCGTTATTTTATTTACAAGCTTTAACATTTTTTTCAGGTTAGTTAACTTTAAACCACGTATCTTTGAGGCGTAACACAGATATCTCAAAGATATGTGGTTCAAAGTTAACTAACCTGAAAAAATGTAAAAGTTTTTAAATAAAATAACTGATGTGTTATATCTTTTATTCATTAATATATCAATACTGAAAATTTCATTAAATTCAGTTAATTCGCTGATTTTTTTTCTTTCCGCCGGGTGACATAAGATGGTGGAATTTACATCCATCTAATATGATTTAACCAGAATAGTACTCATTTTATTGTCACACTGTGTTTAATCGATTTTCTTTTAATCGATCATCTGATTGATTCCATTTCATTTCATTCAACATTTCATTTTTTTAGATATTTCGACTCATTGATCAACAGAAACACATAAATTACATCATCACTCGAGTTGAACTGACATTAAATAACCGTTACGCCGCCCTCCACCTCAGAATGTCTGTTTACTTGCCCGTGAATTTTGGACTATAAATGTTTGTAAATAGCTAAATATATACCCTCACCAAGTCCTTATTAGTCGGTTAAAATTGATCGTACAAGCAAACAAAGAAATGTGTCCAGGTTGTAATCGGTGAATCGAAAAAAAAACTGGCTTTTCTAGTTTAGGCCTCTCGTGTCTGGATTCAGTAGAAGGTCAATTTGAATGTATACTCTATTTTAAATCTAAATTATTCCTCTAGTGTGTAGTGCTCCCAGACAAGAGTGCTCTGTACGTATGTATGCCAAAGACTAAGAATACCCCCGTTCCAGCGACCATACTCCGATCCTACCTGTATGTGGTAATGGGGAGGTGCTGCTGAACGTTTGAAATCACCTGTATAATCTGGTTGCAAGTCTTAGTAATCTATCCAATTATTATTATTATTATTATTATTATTGTTATTGTTGTTGTTGTTGTTGTTGTTGTTGTTGTTGTTGTTCCCAGGTCTCCAGGACTTTCCTGAGTATTTCAGCTGATTTCAACAATGCTGTTGTCTGGATGGTCTCAATTCTTCCTCTGATCTCCAATTCCTTTATGTTTTTCTTAGCTTTTGGGGAACGTTCCAAGTGGCCAAACTACTATTGGTATCACTTTCACACTCTTTTTTTTTTAATTCTCTAGTCATTTCTAGGTATCTGTCTATCTCTTTATCTTTCATTTTCACATTTTCCTGGAACTGCAAAATCTACCAGATGAGAATTTATCTTTTCTTTTCTTAATCGGTGATAAAAAAAAAAACTGGCTTTTCTATAGAATATATATATATTTTAGAATATATATATTTACCAACCCTTCCGCACGAGCAGGATGTGACACAAGGTCAATTTCCTAAGCGGAGTTCATCAGGTTTGAATTCAGATTTTTCCTTCTCCTAGACCGGTTGCCTAACCAAGGTTAAAGAGCCCAGTCTGCCCTACTATTTACCACATATCAGATATAGATTTTTTTCTAAGTGGAGCTAAAAGAAATTTCCAGAACCAATAGAAACACATTTTCTCATCATCTGTCAGTGACGTAATAAATCTAATTTGGCGGGAACACATGATTCTACTTCGTTATTAATTCGATGGATAATTAGATCTTTTTTTTTTTTAAAGAGATAATTCTCTGTGATAGAATATTTAATGTTTATATATTTCTTTCATTTTCGAGGAAAATATTAGCCAATAAAATATGTTAAAATGGCGGATCTCACTAATTCCAAAAACTGTATTCCAAACTCGTTCGAGAAAAATAAAATTTCATTCTGAACTAAAAACAAAACAAAAAAATTTTTTAAGAGATTGAAATGAATCTAAATTATTCTTGATGTTATTAAAAATGAAGTTATTAAACGTTTAACGTATTTTAAAAAAAAATTAAATGTGTTTATAATGACTGAAGAAAAAGAACTAAGAAAAAGAAAAAAGAGAAAAAGTAGAGAAAAAGAAAAGAAAAAGAAGAAAAAATATTTTAGTCTTGAATTTCACTTGTTACAAATTATCCATCCAATTTATGGAAGTATCCAGCCAACTAAAATCTGAAACCTTCTCGATTTAACTATACTTGCTTAAAGGCCGTTTTTGGCGGTCATTAAACTTCATATAAACATAATAGAAATTACAAGTATTGTAATTGTGTATTCAGAATTTGTTTAAACACATTTGTTTAAAACATTTTTAAAACTCATTTTTCACTTTTTAATTCAAAGATGTTACCCTAACTACAACTCTGGGTGGAATTGGAATTGGGAATAATGGCGACGGAGGAGTACTACGCATACCCCAGAGCTCCAAAATTGAACTTCCCCATTAGATGCAGTTTAACGTCATATACTCATCGATTGACTAAAATCACCTTAGTTATATTGCTGGGTGTAGTTATTTCTTAATAGCTTTTTATTTCGATATATATATATATATATTATATATATATATATATTATATATATATATATATTATATATATATATGGACTTCACAGTCACAGGAGGCACTTTAACTTCAGGAACAAAAACTTATAGTGTCCGAGACTGAAATGCCAATATCTCATAATATAATATTACCTATAATATATATATATATTATATATATATATATATATATATATATATATATATATATATATATGAATGCCAATATACTATAATATATATATATATATATATATATATATATATATATATATATATATTATAGTATATTGGCATTTCAGTCTCGGACGACTATAATAAGTTTTTGTCCCTGAAGTTACAAGCGCCTTCTGTGACTGTGAAGTCCAATGTCCGAAAAACATTCTCGACCACAGATGTCGCATTGAAGGCTGTCCCCCTGAAGATGTTGAATGTGCCGGTGCTTTGTTGCCTCTTAGCTTCATGGTATTTCGATTTAACGATATTTTAAACCCTTCTGGGATGGGTTTTTTTTCCCCAAAATGTATATTAACCCTTTTAGGTTAGTTTATGACACTGGGTTAGGGAATCGCGTTCATTGTACGTTAATATTTACATTTTTCAATATTTCTCTAAAGTTTTGTGGTTGTTGTTGATGTTATTTGTTTGTTTTTTGTTTATTGGGCACACGGTTCAGTCGAAATGAACCATTTTCAAACAGAAGTATTTATTTGACACAGAGATGCGGAGCTAACAGACTACTGTCCGGACTAGAGTAGACCTGGAAGTCTGGCAATAAAGCGGTACTGCACACTAGTCAGATCTCCAGTAATTAAACCTTACGATCAGATGCAGTTAAGTGTTCTCCCTTAGTACTCCCTAATTTGAGGGGATCTTACCACTCTCCACCCGCAGTGGTAGCGCCTGTTAGGGTCACCTATGGGTTAAATAGATTAAAAGTTGTTTTTTAAATTGAATACCCAAGAACAATTAATACAAATGTCTTCAGCATAAAAAACCCAATGGGTTGACATGCCATAAAATCCAACCAACCAACTGGGAAGATATTTTCGATCAGATGCAGTTTAGTTTCTATTAAGGACTCCACTATTTGAGAGGAGCATTACCACTCTACATCTGGAGTGGTAGTACCTGTTAGGATCCTATCTATGGGTTAAATAGATTAAAATTGTTTGTTTTTTTTTAAAATTCTATACCAAACAGAATGAATAAAAATGTTTTCAGCATAAAATAACCCAATGGATTGACATGCCGTAAAACCCAACCAATCAGCTAACATCATCACCATCATTTGGTCTAGCGCAAGTGAAAAAGGGAATAGACTCCCTCGCTGATACCGACTTTAGGTCGCCCCGACGACTTTACTTAATTAACTTTTTTCATAATTTCGTAGCCAGCCACAAATCAAACGTGAATATATAGACAAGAACAAATTTTGCAGAGATTTATAGAGTTGTAGGGATGTAATATATAATCCTTCTTAAATGATTTGTATGTCAAATAGGAGCCCCGTAATGAGTCCCATGACAGTTCCAAAAACCCATTGTCGACATTTTTGCCTCTGTTTTTGAACAGTAGAGATGTTGTCTCTGACCCTGCCAGAGAACGGTAAAGACACATGGCTATGTTTTGTATCAGTGAGTAGTAAGCTTTTTTCTATTTAGTACCCCTTCCACTTAAGCAATAGCAGGTACTGTAAGCAACACCTAGCTCTTAATCAATATTTTTCTTCATCAAGAATGAATAAAACAACAATGTCTTCAGCATAAAATAACCCAATGGGTTGACATGCCATAAAACCCAACCAACGAACCGTGAAGATATTTTGATCAGATGCAGTTTAGTTTTCTATTAAGGACTCCCCTATTTAAGGGGAGCCTTACCACTCTACACCAGGAGTGGTAGTACCCGTTAGGGTCCCATCTATGAGTTAAATAGATTTTTCAAAAAAATTCAAATTCAATACCCAACTAGAATTAATAAAAATGTTTTCAGCATAAAATAACCAATGGTTGACATGCCGTAAAATCAAACCAACCAACAACAACCGTGAAGATATTTCGTGTTGTTTAAACCGTTGTGGTTCAGTTTTTCTCTGTTTTGTTTTGAAAAAATTGTTTTGATGTTTATATGAGATTAATTTTTATTTTTAGGCGCTCAGGTGTAGAGCCACGACATTTCAACCGAAATATCAACTTCATTTTTCGAAAAACCTTTAGGCTAAACATTTACGCTTAATTCTTCTTTTTGCTTTCCTCCCAGAAGCTGGCAAGTCGCCACTAACTTTCTAACAGAAAAATGGCCGTCAGTGTTTGGGTAGGACAAACGCAGTGAGCGTAACATGAGCCTAATCAAATTAGAACTATTAAACAGATCAACTGCTCCAAGCAGACGATAAAACGAAAAAGAGAAAGAGGAAGAAGAAGACAATAATGAAAAAAAATTGGCGCGATTTGAATTTAGGCGGGAGGAGAGGCAAATAAGCAGAAAGAAAATGGCGGGCGAGTATCAAAATCAAGCAACGAAATTTGAAGCTAAACAGGAAAATAATTTCATTCAAAGGTAGAAATTAAATTGAAAGAAGCTAAATAAAAAAAAAGAAGGCGATGAATATCCCTAAAGATATTTTCTAAAGAAAAAACAGCTTAAAGTTAAAATAAACATCAAATTGCGATTGAAACCATTTGGGGTTTTTTTAAAGAACTGATTGCTTTATTTGTAAACAAGGCAGAAGAAATTGGAAAGAGAAGAAATCCTTTTTCAAGAGAAAACAAAAACTTAAAATCTTGTATCAATTTCAACGACAATGGAAAAATAGGCAGTCATTTTGTGAAAATCAAGTGGAAACCAAACAATTGTTGATAGAAATAATTTATTTTTGTTAAAAATCAATCTATGGATTTATCTATTTCTTTTTCGTTCGATTGTTATCTACATTTCACACACACACACACACACCACACACACACACACATATATATATAATATAATATATATATATATATATATATATATATATATATATATATATATATATATATATATATATATATATATATATATATATATATATATATATATATATAATCAATCTGTCGCCAGGATATATAGAATAATTATGGAGGCGCGTGGTCTAATGGTTAGAGTCGTAGAAATGGACTCGTCAACGCGAGTTCAATTCCTGGACGAAGCTGTTGGAATTTCACATGGCGCTAATACCCTTGGGAAAGGTATGAATCCAATTCTCCCTCCAGCTATGGGTAAATAGCAGGGCAGACTGGACTCTTTAACCATGGCTAGGTAACCAGTCTAGGAGAAGGAAAACTCTGAATTCAAACCTGTTAAACTCCGCTTAAGAAATTGACCTTGTGTCGCATCCTGCTCGAGCGGAGGGGTTGGTAAATATATATATAGAATAATAATCTTGTCTGTATCAGTTTTCCTTCTCCTAGACTGGTTTTAATACCAAGGTTAAAGAACCCAGTCTGTCCTAAGACAATGGGAGTAATGGGCCTTACCATTACATTGTGGCCCGTCATGTGTTAGTAGGGATTATTAGCTACTTTTTCGTTCGATTGTTATTTATATACATATCGATCTGTCACCAAGATATATAGAATAATAATCTTGTCGGTATTTAATGAGCTTAGCTGAATAAGTAAGGCACAAGGACAAATGATTCGGGAAAGTAAATACGAAGACTATATAGCATTGGTCTTATTATCTATACAAGGTGTGTCATAAAAGTATCAAGATTGCAGCTCTATTTACCAAGATAGAAATGAACAGTGAATGAAACGTTAATTTTTTTCTGAATACAAGGTGTGTCAAAAAATTTTAAAAATCTCGATACGTTTTTAACACCTTTATATATATATATATATATATATAAATATATATATATATGTCGTCAGGATATATAGAATAATAAACTTGCCGATATCAGTTTTCCTTCTCCTAGACTGGTTGTAATACCAAGGTTAAAGAACCCAGTCTGTCCTACTATTTACCCATAGCTTGAACGAGAATAATTGATGTCCTTTCTTTCCCAAGGGTATTAGTGCTATGTGAAATGCAGTTAGACTCGTCCATAATTTGAAATCCTGTCTCCCAGCACAAGTAGAGCTTTCTTCAAAGTTTTAATCCATTGGGAGTAATGGACCTTGCCATTCCAGGGTTGCCCATCATGTGTTAGTAGGGTTTATTAATTTCTGGTTTGTCCTTAAGCAAGGTCGGTTGCCTTATTGATTTTTGGCACCCAGTTAGAATCAATCTCAATGGAAATATAAACTTATAAAGTCATTTTGTGAAAATCAAGTAGAAACCAAACAATTGTCGATAGAAAGAATTCTATTTTTGATAAAATCAATGTTTTGATTTATTTAGTTTTTTTTGCGTTCGATTGTTATCTTTTTATATATATCGATCTGTCGCCAGGATATATAGATTAATAATCTTGTCAGTATTTAATGAGCTTAGTTGAATAAGTAAGGCACAAGGACAAATGATTCGGGAGAGTAAATAGGAAGACTATATAACATTGGAATTCTCATTAAAAACTATATTTTAATTTGTAATGTTCTACGAGGTATGCCAGAAAAGTTCAAGTATGTCAGAAAACATCGATGTGAAGGATATCATCCACTACGAGTGGGACAGACGACCAACCAGCATGTCTACAAATATATACTGCGGCGTTTGCTCTGTTCAGTGCGAGAGATGTGGTTTTTTTTCCTCTTCCCAAAGTTCAAGGGGATCATCAAGGGAACCCATTTTTATGATGTGCACGACTATTATCGTCGGGAAATTTTTGTAAGGGAAGATATTTCCTCCTACAAGAAGTTGGACGAAACACATACGTAATACTGACTACACGAGGGTATACGTCTTGTGATCGAGTAATAGCTAGCCTTGATACAGAAATTTAATTACTGTTGTTAAAGAGCTGCGCGTTGGACTGAGGAGTCTCATACCACTATTGGTGGTTTACCTTCTATTTTGTTAACTGTTGTTAAAGAGCACCTGCAAACACTCATGGACCAGTTCACCGAAGCCTGCCAGGACTTCAGTCTGACCATTAGTATATAGAAAACCAAGACGATGGGTCAGGAAACTGGAAATCCTTCCTCCATCATCATCAACAGCTACACTCTGGAAGCCGTAAACACCTTCACCTACCTTGGATCCACCATCACTGACAACCTGTCACTTGATACTGAACTCAGTTGCCGGATCGGAAAAGCTACCTCAACTTTTGGGAAGCTCACAACAAGAGTATAGGGCATGTGTTATCAGCACCCTCTCATGTATGGAAGTGAAACATGGACCTTATACTCCCACCAAGAGCTGCGCGTTGGACTGAGGAGTCTCATACTACTAGTGATGGTTTACCTTCTATTTTGTTATAAAGATTCCATTTCACTTCTGTTTGTTTATTTCTCATTTAGTAACCATTGTTAAGTAAGACACAAGGACAAATGATTCGGGAGTGTAAATAGGTTACAACAGTAAGAATCAAAGTGGGATGTTGCATGGCATGGACTGCTCAATTACCTGGATTCCATCCTTAATCATTACGGGTCGCCAGCCACGGCCAACAGGTATATGCAGGGAATACCGTCATTGTGTGCTAAGCCTAATCGTTTTAAGTTGATTTGCACCTTATTAAAAAAAGTTGAACTTGAAAAATCAAGCCCCGGACTGACAAGACGAAACAGTAATCTAACAGAGTGAATGTGGTAAAAAATATTTATTCTATTTGAAAGTAATCAAGGTTTATCTGTCAGTGTCCCTCTTCCCAACACTTGGCAGCTAATGTCAGTCGCTGATCGGGGCACTAAAGTAACGACACCCTCCCCCCTTAGAGGTTAGGGAATCACGTTCATTGTACGTTCATGTCATTTTTTGTATAGTTGTTACTTACGGGTTGGAGTTTTTTTTTTCCTACGGACCTATCGAATATGAATAATTTTCAAACAGATCTAGTTGACACAGCTATGGGGACCGAACAGGGAGACTATCACTCCAAGTCAGAGTGGACCTGGGAGTAATGGCTATGCAGAAGTACTCAGCATTCCCAGATATTCAGGACTGAAGCCTCACCATTCGAAGCAGTTCAGTGTTATACCTAAGACATGGCTGGTCTTACACCTCTGTAGGCGATAGTGTATGCTAAGCCCCGTCGACAGGCCTATATATTAAGTTGATTTACATTTTATTAGAACTAGCAAATATATGCACCCTCCGGGTGCAAGTATTTAAGTTTAAATGTAATGAAATATTAGATTAAATCGGAAAGGCTAATGAAACTAATTAAGAATTCAGATAAAAAGATTCGAAACGGAGGGGGTTAAATCGGAAAATAGAACAACTGAAACTTACTCTTTCATCACTTCCGTTTTTCATTGGTAAATTTTCATAATTTAACTATTTAGTTAAAATAGGAAGTAAAGAATGAAATTACAGTTATTTCTTCTTGTTAATGAATTTCTTTTAGGATTTATTGAAGAGATTTTTACTAATATTCATTAAGATTAAAACCAAACAATTAGAAATCAATAATACCAGCACATTTTTATTAAAAATCAGTTGTTTTAATATCAATATGCAAAGCTTTTACGTTTACACTGAAAACTGGTATTTTCTTGTATATATAAATACAATTGCATGTTATTAGTTTTTTAGGTAAGGCCAACAGTATTAATAAATGTCAAACAGTTTTATTATTAATTGAGGTTTAAATAGAAATAGAATCATGGAGAATGTGACGTAAATAACTAAGGGAATTGTGACTTGAGTAGTAATATAGTTTCGGTTACAGACAGAAAAACACACAATCTCCATTATAATAAGATTAACAATTAGAGATTTGAACTAAAAAAAAAGAATTAAGCACCGAACAGAGAACAGGAAACTGTGTCTTAACAGAATGGTTTGTTGGTTGGATCTTATCGCATGGCAACCCTTATTGGGTTATTTTAAGCCGAAGATGTTTTGTTTTATATATACTTGACTGGTGTCAATTTTTTAAACACATGTTTTAACTGATTATTCAATTAAACCCATATATAGGAACCTAACAGGTAATACCACTCCAGATCAGAGGGGACCTGGGAGTAATGTTGATAAAGAGACACTCTATATTCTTCAGAGCTCCAACAGTTCACCATCAGATAGAGTTTAAGGTTATGCCCAGGACAATAAGACCCTCAACCACTGCCTTTTATCATGTATATGAACAAAAAGGTTGGGGCTTACCATAAAGTCAATAGGATTGGAGCAATAATATAGGTGTGAGGGCTTGGGGTGACCAGCAGATTGATTTGAGGGAGTCTCTCCAACCACCCGTTTAGCATAAGTAAGGAACAAAGTAGAGTGTTGCATGTCATGAACTGCTCAGCCACCAGGAATCGGTTCTTAAGCATCACGGGTCGCCACGCACGGCCAAGAGGTTGACCCATTAGGGGGTGTCTTGCTCCTCTGCAGAGGATACCATCAGCGTATGCTAAGCCCCGTCGACAGGCCTACGTTTTAAGTTGATTCGCATGATTTAGATTAAAAAATAATTGAACTTAAATAATTAAGCGCCGGACTGACAAGACGAGACGGTAATCTAACAGAGTGTAGTAATAAGAAAACAGACACGGTCGGACTTGAGTAAGCTTTATTCTATTTTGAATACATTTGAAGTTCTCTTGAGAGTTTATATAGTTTTACAGAACTTTAAATTTACATAAAGGGGAGGTGACTCTCAATTACTTATTACACATAGTGAAGGTGGTTTGAAATATATTCTATTTGAAAGTAATCAAGGTTTATTTACCACTCCCTCCCTTCCCCCAACACTGGACGGCTAATGCCTCTCCATTAGAGAGAGTTTAGTATTATACCTAGGACATCCCTCTGTTTGGTCGATTTTACACCTCTGCAGTGGATAGTGTATGCTAAACCCCGCCGACAGGCCTACATTTTTAGTAAATTTGCACTCTATTAAAATTAAGTATCACAGGTCGCCACCCACGGCCAACAGGTTGACCCATTAGGGGGTGTCTAGCTCCTCTGCAGAGAATACCGTCAGCTCATGCAAAGCCCCGTCGACAGGCCCACGTTTTAAGTTGATTTGCATTATTTAAATTAAAAAATAATTGAACTTAAAAATGTAATCCCCGGGCTGACAAGACGAGATGGTAATCTAGCAGAGTGAAGGTGGTTTAAAATATATTCTATTTGAAAGTAATCAAGGTTTATCTGCCGCTCCCTCTCCACCCCCACCCCAACACTGGAACGGTTAATGTCAGTCGCTGATTCGGACACTAAAGTAACGACGCCCCCCCCCTCCATTTTTATCCGACATTTTCTTTTTACCTTTCTGTGCCTCAGAGGTAAATGTCGCTAGACCGATTATAAACACAGCGTGTAACGAAGTCATTTCCTGAATAAACATGGACGCTATTTCCCGAACGGCAAAATAAATTACTGGGATATTTGCAAGGAAAACAAAATCCAGACAAGGGAATTCACTTGGACAACAGAGAAAAAGTCATGTTAGTTTTATACTTTCAGCTGTTTCCATGTAGACCATTTTTATATTTGTTTGTTTGTTTTGTTTTGTTTTACGGCATATCAACCTCAGTGGGTCATTTAATGCCGATAAAGTTTTGAAATAAATCAATTCTTAATAAATAATACAATTTTTTTTATAAATACATTTTTCTATTTAACCCATAGATGGGACTCTAACAGGTACTATCACTCCAGGTCAGAGTGGACCAGGGAGTAATGGTGATGAAGGGGTGCTCCACATTCCCCAAACCTCCAAAACTAGAACCTCACCATCAGATAGAGCTTAACGTCATTCCCAGGACATGTAGACCCGCAGCCACCGCCTTCTAGCACCCATATGATAAGAAGGGTTGGGACTTGCCATAAGGGCAATAGGGCTGGTAAAATCATATAGGTGGTAGGGCTTGACGTGAACAGCCGATTGATCGGAAGGGGCCTCTCCGACCGCCCGTTTAGCCCAAGATAGGGCCAAAGTGGAGTATTGCAAGTCATGAACTGCTCATCCACCTGGGCTCTATCCTTAAGCATCACGGGTCGCCACCCACGGCCAACAGGTGGCCCCATTGGGGGAGTCTTACCCCTCTGCAGAGGTGCAGTCGGTGCATTCTAACGCCCCAGCCGACAGGGACCTTAAAATGTGGAGTTACTTTTAAGTCACCCTGTATTTGAATATAAAATGTACTAAGATACTATCCTGTTGTCACTATGTGAGAGTATCGAACCCTTCTTATGAATTAATCATCTATAAACAACTTCAGTGTTTACCTAAGATAAAAAGTTTCTCTTTTATAAGAGAACGACGCTTAAAACCAATCGAGATGAAAGGGTGGAATCTATTTGTATTAAAAAAGGCGCGAAATCTACAATCACTTCCGGCTCCGGTCGATTGCTTTCTAAATTATGTATACCTTAACATTTACAATCAAACAAAGAAAAAAAAATGTTTGTCTTCTAGGAACGCTGAGTAAAAAAACCCACCCGTCCCAAGTCATGAATCATCCCCTTGGGAGGAAAAGGACTAGCGAATGGGAAATAGATCTTTATTTGTCCATAGCACCGTGTTAATAGCAATGTTTGGATTAACACATTTAACCTATTTACACGGCCTTGGGGGAATTTTTTACATTTCGTTTTTATAGACTGATATCATTTTATCATCTTTTCTAAAAGAGACTTTTGACTTTTACTTTTGTAAACCAAATTGGTTTCCAGATAATTATTACAGACAGTGATACTCGATTTCTTCAGAGATTAAAAAAATACAATATCATAGTAGATCATTATGACCCTGTGGAAATTTGTATTAGATAGGAAAATATGAAACAGTATAATTATTTGTATCTATGTATCAATCTCCGTGTTCCTTAAAAGTACGACCGTTATCATCTTGTACAATAAAACTAGTTTCGATTGCATATTTTTTTTCAGATTGAAAAATTAAGCGATAGATAGGATAAATCAGGCTATATATATATATATATATATATATTATATATATATATTAATAAGTCATCCACGGACATGCGTTTCGGCGTTTCACGCCTCCTCGGTGTGGCTAGACACAACAACTATCCTTGGCTAAAAGCGAACTCCGACTGTCAACTTGAGATTTAAAAAATTACAATATCATAGTAGATCATTATGACCCTGTGGAAGTTTGTATTAGATAGGAAAATATGAAACAGTATAATTATTTGTATCTATGTATCAATCTCCGTGTTCCTTAAAAGTACGACCGTTATCATCTTGTACAATAAAACTAGTTTCAATTACATATTTTTTCAGATTGAAAAATTAAGAGATAGATAGATCAGGCTATAATATATAAATATATATATATATATATATATATATATAATATATATATATATATATATATCAATAAGTCATCCACAGACACGTGTTTAGGCGTTTCACGCCTCCTCGGTGTGGCTAGACACAACAACTATCCTTGGCTAGAAGCGAACTCCGACTGACTACTTGACAACCTGATTTCTTAAACTCTCGGCCACTTTAACAGCTGCTGTAACGGGAGCTGGCGTTTAAACTCTCAAATACATAGGTTTATTTACATATTTTAGGATCACAGAGAGATCCAGTTTGCAAGCAAACGACCACTGCTTATATATGCTTGGTAGTGAAAGTTAATTTAAATCACCTCGTAGATATATATATATATATATATATATATATATATATATATATATGGGTAATTCCATGACAAATCACCCAGGCCCTTTTCGCGAACCCTACCAAATTTGGAGAGATAAAAAATCGACATAACTCCGCCAATTTTGGAAATTGGAAGCTCAAATTTTGGTGAATGTCTAACTTTAACACAGTCCACACATATACTAAATTTCAGAAAAATCGAAGGGGTTGGGTAACAGTTTTATTTTTCTGGGTGAACCATATATATATATATATATATATATATATATATCCTAAAATAACAAGACCCATGTTGTTTAGAAGTTTTTTTTATGTTTCTTTTCAAGCCTACTGAACTTATCTTAGTATTGTCATCTTGAAAGGAACGTAGAAAGCACCCTCGAATTAAAAATGTAATCGTCCAAATGAAGATGAAAGTCAAAATTGTAAATCCCGATTATCTGGTATTGCTTATCCGAATGATTCTTATTTTTAGGAGTGTCGTCCCCTCAGCAAAATAATGGAGCATTCCGGTTTATTATAATAAGAGAAAAGTGTAGAAAATTAAATGCTACACAGAAGAAAATACAATAAGAAGAAAGAAAGAAAGAACGAAAAGAAAGAAGAAAATAATAAAAGAAGAAAGAAAAAGAAAGAAAAAGAAAGAAAGAAAGAAAGAAAAAGAAAGAAAGAAGAAAGAAAGAAAGAAAAAGAAAGAAAGAAAGAAAGAAGAAAGAAAAGAAAGAAAGAAAAAGAAAGAAAGAAAGAAAGAAAGAAAGAAAGGAAAAGAAAGAAAAAAGAAAGAAAGAAAGAAAGAAAGAAAAAAGAAAGAAAGAATGAAAGAAAGAAAGAAAGGAAAGAAAGAAAAAAGAAAGAAAAGAATGAAAGAAAGAAAGAAAGAACGAACGAACGAAAGAAAGAAAGAAAGAACGAACGAACGAAAGAAAGAAAGAAAGAAAGAAAGAAAGAAGGGACAAATAGAGAGAGAGGCTGAGTGCAACTTAGCGATAATTCTAATTTGTTTCAACAAAATGAAAGTATGAAAAAAAGGAAAGAGTGAGAGATAGATAGATAGATCGATAGATAGATAGAGAGAGAGAGAGAGAGAGAGAGAGAGAGAGAGAGAGAGAGAGAGAGAGAGAGAGAGAGAGAGAGAGTTAAATCAAGATTAACATACTTTTTACATATTGAACTATTTAGCAATAGTTCTTAAGTAAACATATCAAACGTTGTAATAATCCAATTATCCTACTGAGGTATATCCACAGTTCCTGGTAATATTGAACTCTTTAGCAATAGCTCTTAAATAAACACCAAGCATTGTAATAAATGAATTATCATACTGTGGTATATTAACCTCAGCTCGCAACAGTTAAAAACGGGCATCAACTTGCTTATTCTATGAGCCACGTCTGTGCCTCGAGGTGGATTGTTTGTGACGTCATTCGTGAGTCATTTTGTTGATTTTTCGGGCCCGTTCGTTCGATAAATCGTGATTGACTAGCGGCAGAAATCAATCCATTAAGGAGAATCGGAGTCGAACTAAAAAAAGAAAAAAAAATACAATCAGATACGAAACTCCCCCACCCCAAAGGTTTTTTTTTGTATGGGGGGGGGGTGAAGAGATTGAGAATAGAAAATTGCCAACAATGGTTAGGATACGAAACCAAAAAAAAAAAAAGAAAAAAAAAGAAAGAAAAAGATAAAAAAAGAAATTCGGTGATGATTGGCGGGAAAGTGACGAATCCAAAATGGAAGACAAAAAAGAAAATGGCGACGAATCAACGACAAAAGTTGAGAAATCAAAACGCAGACGAGAAAATTATCTACAAACAAAATAAATAAATAAACAAAATAATTGAACAAAACAGTAATCGATAATCGATAATCAAATGAAAGAAATTCTTTCGAGATAGGAACAAATAAACAAAACTGACAGGGAAAAAAATAATGACGTTTGACAAAAAACAAGAGAAAAGAATCTATTTTGGGAGGAAGGGATTGTGTTTTCTTTTTTCTGGTGACATTTTCGGTGGGGTGGGGATGTCAGTGACGGGGAAGAATACTTAAGTGTTTGTGTCAAGGGTATAAGAAATTACATCAGGTAGCAAAAGATTGGGTATACAGTATCAAATCTTTTGTTACCTGATGTAATTTCTTATTGATAGAATTGATGATTTTACAAGTATTTAGGGGTATCGTGGATATGGTGGGAATTTTTTTGATGTTGAATTTTTTATTGATATATATATATTTACCAACCCCTCCGCACGAGCAGGATGTGACACAAGGTCAATTTCTTAAGCGGAGTTCAACAGGTTTGAATTCAGAGGTTTCCTTCTCCTAGACCGGTTGCCTAGCCATGGTTAAAGAGCCCAGTCTGCCCTACTATTTATCCATAGCTGGAGGGAGAGTAGGATTCATACCTTTCCCAAGGGTATTAGCGCTAAGTGAAATGCAATTACCACATCCAGGATTTGAAATTTTTTGTTGATATAAGGTGTGTGCTAGTTCCGCGCCTATACTTATAGACTAGGCGAGATCATGTGGTCTTTTCCTTAGCCAATCGCTGGCCATACTGCGTGGCTGATATATTATTTAAGTTCTGATTCTTTCTCCGTCTACTAGCAACCTTCTACGAGTGAACCTAGGAATCTCTATCTGAGAGGATTACCAAAGGAACCAAATCGGAGGACTCTCTACCTAGAATCAACTGGCCAATTATGACCCTTAAAAAATGATGGCTCTTAAAAATGATGGCCCTTAAAAACTTAACACTTGATTTCGTTCGCCAAAAAAGAAAGCTAAATAAAAAAAACAATACAAATCCTTGGTTGGTTCGTTGAGTTTTACGGCATGTCAACCCCTTGGGTTATTTTATGCCAAATACTTCTATTGGTAATTTGGTATTCAAAAATGTTTAATGCAGACAAAGTTTTGAAATAATTTTATTCTTAATGGATAATACAATTTTGTTTATAAACCCATGTTTTCTATTTAACCCATAGATGGGGCCCTAACAGGTACTACCACTCCGGGTCAGAGTGAGACCAGGGAGCAATGGTGATGAAGAGGTGCTCCATATTCCCCCAAAATTCCAAAACTGGAACCTCACCATCAGATAGAGTTTAACGTCATTCCCAGGACATGTAGACCCGCAGCCACCGCCTTCTAGCACCCATATGATAAAAAGGGTTGGAGATTGCCATAAGGGCAATAGGGTTGGAAAATCATATAGGTGCTAGGGCTTGACGTAACCAGCCGATTGAGTCTAAGTAAGAGTCTAATTGAAGTGTTGCATGTCATTGATTTAAGCATCACGGGTCGCCACCCACGGCCAACAGGTGGCCCCATTTGGGGAGTCTTACTCCTCTGCAGAGGTGCAGTCGGTGCATTCTAATGCCCCAGCCGACAGGGGGGGGTACATATCCTTGTCTGGCATTTTAAATAAAACATGCCAAAAAGAGAATCTACAAATAAAAACATTTCTTGATACTAGGCTCTTTAAGCATTGAATTGCCAAGCAGTTTGGGTAAAGGACACTTTAGAATTAAAACCTATCAAAAACCGGTTAAAAAATATTGACCTTTGTGTCACATCCAGCTTGTGCGGGGTAGTGTTTGGGTCAAGAGAATAAGGTAACAAAAGATTTGATACTGTAGATAGAATTGATGATTTTAAAAGTATTTAGGGGTATCGTGGGTTCTGTGGGAATTTCTTAAGTGAGCATTCGAAACAGCACACACTTTTCTAAGTTTCTTCAAATAATAAAACTACTTTCAAATCATATCTTTAATAGTCATAACCATTATATATATATATATATATATATATATATATATATATATATATCGCTCTCCTATAAAAGGGGTGGAGTACTCTATGGCGGCCTTTACATACATACCGATGTGTGTATTAAAACAGTTAAAATCCCCTTCGCATTCTGTAGGTAACGATAGCCGAGCGGTTAAGCTGTCCACCTGATGCTGAATTGATCGGGTTTCTATCCCGGCTGTAGGTAGCTCACATATATCTAGCCACACTGAAGAGACTTCATAAGTCGAAACATGTGTCTGTGAGTGACTATATATATGTGTGTGTGTGAACAAAACAAGATATATATTTATGTTATATATCTCTATATATATATACATTAGAGAGAGAGAGGGAGAAGAGGGAGAAAGAAAGTGTGTGTGTGTGTGTGTGTGTGTGTGTGTGTGTGTGTGTGTGTGTGTGATGGAAAGGGGAAGGAGAGAGGTTTTTTTTTTACTAGTACCCCACTCGTACCAGGTCAGGCACAAAGGCCCTATTAACGTGGGATCTAAACCGATGTTCATGGGATGGCGGGTGAAAAATTGCGTGTATCCCGTCCGTATTCCCCCGCAATAAACCCAACCCTGCCCCTTTAAATCGAGGGGGCAGGTGTTGCCTGGGGGGATGACCCCCTGGGATCGACGCTATTTTTACAACATACCGGTCCAGCGGCCGAAGCTCACTGGACCCCCGACCCGAAGGCCGGGTGAGAGGTTGGTTTTTCTGATTTACGGCATATCAACACGTGTTGTGTCATTTAATGCTGAATAGTATTTTGGATAAACAAAGGACTCAGGTTGCTTCCAGTACCTGCTGTTGCTTAAGTGATCACCTTATTTGTACCAAAGTGAACGTATTAGCGCGACTGTAATTCGAACTTACTACGGTGTCGTAGTTGTGCACGTCAATCACTACACTACGGGGATTCCCCCTGAACCTAACTCGTGACACACAACAGAATTTATCTTTAGGACAATTTCCATTTGAATAATGTATCTCCTTTTACCAAACATCAAAAAAAGTCATTTGTCATCGATTAAGGATATCAATAATCGATTTCTTAATCTTTCCGATTTGTGTCTTTCCACGAATTATTTGAGATAATTGACTTCTTACTGTTCATACTACTGAATGACGTCATCGCCGGCGTCCCACTGTGGTATAACACTTAGCAGAGATAGTCTCACAGTTCTATTACTGCTGAATATCGAATTCGATGTTCCTTCGATGCTCCATGTTTGCGACCTTGTGTCACATCCTACACATGGTGAACAGGTTGGGTAAAAAGGGTATCCTATCGTTTAATGGTTAGCAAACTAGTCTCATGGCTCCATTTCTCATTGGCATTTCAGTCTCGGAAGACTATGATAAAACGGGCGGCCCACTGTGGTATAACACGCTAGCCTTACAATCCATTACTGCTGAATAGCGAATTCGATCCTCGATTTCCGGCAAAAAGACAAAGAGAAAGATAAAAATATGTATTAAAAAAACGGAGAACGGAAGAGGTCTTCCGGTCAAGAAGCAGGGAGAAGATGAAGAAATAGGTAAAAGAAAAAAGTAAAACGGAAGCGGAGTCTTCCGGTGAAGAGTATGTCCGTTATCAGATCAAACGGTAAAAACGCATGGGCATATTTATTGTATAAAAAGGCCAGCGGATGAAGGGTGTCTAGTCAGTCCCCAGCAGCAGCTGAGAAGGTAACCTCGTCATCTCCCGTATCAACCACCCTCGGACGTTCATTGTGAACACTCGTCGCCCCTCACCACCCAGACACCTACAAAAATAAAGACGGGTCATATTTTTATATATACGTGTCTGTGGTTTCATTGAAGTCCAGTAGTCGGCTATACAACAGACATTGAATTGGTGCCGTGACCAGTTCGCCAACGGTAGAATAGGACACAAAATATACATGTAAGAGCATACAGCTGGGATCAAAAGCATTCCTCGCCTGGATATCCCCCTGATCTGCGAGACTATCTTTCTAACCATCTCACAACTTTATTATTCATGTGCTTAGAGAAGTAGGTATTCACTCACACCCTTAACAACCGGTAGAATATGACACAAGATTGCAGGTATAGAGCATCCAGCTGGGATTAAAAGTATTCCTCGCCTGGTTGGCCTCCCGATCTTTCTAACCCTTATATGTCTTTATTCTTCATGTGGTTAAAGAAGTAGGTATTAACTCAACCCGTTCGCCATGGTAGAATGCGACACAACGTTCCTAGTATAGAGCATCCAGCGAGGATGAAACTGGCTATTCAATATTCTCCAAGACTAGCTTTACAATACTTTATTCTACTGTGTTTAGATGTATTCCTCGCCTGGTTGGTCTCCTGATCTGCGAGATTAGCTTTCTAACCCCTACTCAATTTTATTCTTCATGTGGCTAGAGAAGTAGGTATTAATTCGCACCCTTGGCCACCGGTAGAATATGACACAAGTTTGCAGGTCTAGAGCATTCACCTGAAATCAAAAGCATTCCTCGCCTGGTAGGCCTCCCGATCTGCGAGACTATCTTTCTAACCCTTATACGATTCTATTATTCATGTGGCTAGATAAGTAGGTATTTACTCACACCCTTGGCCACCGGTAGAACATGACACAAGTTTGCAGGTATAGAGCATCCAGCTGGGATCAAAAGTATTCCTCGCCTGGTTGGCCACCCGATCTGCGAGACTGGCTGTCTAACACTTATACGACTCTATTATTCATGTGGCTAAAGAAGTAGGTATTTACTCACACACTTGGCCACCGGTAGAATATGACACAAGGTTGCAGGTATAGAGCATCCACCTGAGATCAAATGTATTCCTCGCCCGACTGGCCTAGCGATCTGCGAGACTATCTTTCTAACCCTTATACGATTCTATTATTCATGTGGCTAGAGAAATATTCCTCTACACATTCAAACGCCGTCATTTTGGCTTCCCGATGCGTTTAATAATTTTCTCGATTTCGTATACAGCGAAGCAATAGTGAATCAATGAAACTCCCACAGAAATGTAAGTAAATATTGGATTAGCCTAAGGCGCTCACAACAAGAGTCTCCTAACTTTCCTTTCTATCTATTTTGAGAGATGTAAATAGATATAATCGGATACACTTTACTGTAGGTGAGAGAGAACGATAATGTAATAAGCCGACTCATGTTTACATTCCTCAGCTATTAAGTTTGAACTCAACGTCAAAATGGCCGTTATTATTTCTGTGTATGAAATTGTCTTTCAGCCAAAGGATCAAAGCTTCAACGTGCTCTCGAAAGCAAAGATGCTGGTATGTATGCGTCCTGCGTCCCTGACGCACAAAAATCTAAAAGGACGCAGTGAAATCATGTCCCAGTGTTTTTTTTTTCTTTATTCTCCCTTCATCTTTTCAAGCTAACTGTGAATAGATTTCAATAGTTTCTTAGAAACGAATTACACAGGATAGGTTACAAGGTAGGAGTTAGACGACTTTAGTTGTTTATCAACATAATGATCATGAATAAATAAAAACCCTTCAATTTGTTAAGAAACTATAGTTGGGTCCCATAAGTTTTCCGGGGGACTCATTCAAAGGAAATATGTGCGTCCCAGGACGCATTAAATCAAAAATGCTATCTGCATAACCGTGAAAGGATGAACAATTTCCCTGTGTCAACAATTAATAGTTTGGCCTTCGGAATTGGGATCAAAGTAAAGTAACTGTTTCTTATGCGTTCAGCTCATTTTCTGGTTACGAGTCAACGAATACGGAAGCCAGCAGGATCCTAGATTCGATTAGTGAAACTGATGACTAATTAAGACTGAGTCTCAGCCCAAGCGGAGTTTAACAGGTTAAAGAGACCAATCTGGCATTATTATTATTATTATTATTATTATTATTATTATTATTATTATTATTTGTGTATGAAATTATCTTTCTGCCAAAGGATCAAAGCTTCAATGTTCTCTCGAACGCAGAGATGCTGATAGGTACGTGTCCTGCGTCCCTGACGCACAAAAATCTAAACAGACGCAGTAAAATCGTATCCATGCGTCCTAGTGCTTTTCTTTTTTCTTCCCTCGTCTTTTCTAGCTAACTGTGAATTCAAAACTAAAAATATTGATGTTCCAAAAAGCGTGCAAGTCATAAACGCGTAGCGGATGTGCTAATGACGAAACGATCGCATGACTTGTACGCTTTTTGGAACATCAATGTTTTTTGTTTTGAATTTAAATTATTTTCTGCTTCTCTCTCGATGAGTCCGGATTAAAAAACAAGCTCAGAATATGATTTTTATAAATCGAAATATTGTTCAATATTAGCTATGAATAGGATATAAAATATTTTCATTTTAACAGCATTGTGTGTTTTTCATATCCTTTTATCTATCTATCTATCTTTATATTATATATATATATATATATATATATTATATATATTATATATATATATATATAATTGATAATTGAATCATATTACCACGACCAGACAACTCGGCAAACACCATTTGCGACATCCGGAGCACTGGACAGCTGTTTCGACCTCCTTTGGTCTCATCAGATTTAATATATATATATAATATATATATATATTATATATATATATATATATATAGTTAATTTTTTGTTATTATTATTGAGAAATGATTATAAAGTGCTCAATTACTTCTGTAAGAGCTGTATTTATTTATTTATTTATTTATAGTCACCAATACAATTAAAAGTTCGTCTTACCAATGTTTTCGGAACATCATTTTTAGGTGATTATCCATCATCGTTTCTGATGACGGATAATCACCTAAAAGTGATGTTCCGAAACCAATGGTAAAACCGGACTTTTAAATGTATTGGTGACTATAAATAAATAGAATATATATATATATATATATATATATATATATATATATATATATATTATATTATATATTAATGAAAAAAGAGGACACAGGAAAAAATACTTGCGACTCACGTGGCTGATCTTCGGGTGACCCAGAATCATGACCGCATTTTCATCCTGCTTAATTCTATTATATATATATACATTTATATATATACATTTATATACATATATATATATATACATATATATTTATATACATATATATATATACATATATATTTATATACATATATATATACATTTATATATATATATATACATTTATATATATATATATATATACATTTATATATATATATGTGTGTGTGTGTATGTGTGTGTGTGTATTTGATGAGAGAGTGCGATCAATACATACTTACATTCATGTAGATATATACATATGCCAAATTACTTACGTAAATACAACGCTCTTCTTGATGTGAAACTTGTTTTTTTTTCCCCCTTCTGTTTTAATTACTCCAGAAATAAACAATGATGCGCATTTACATAATAATAGCCGGAAACACAAGGAAAACTGATGCTCTTGTTTCCATGGAACATACACTCACCCACACTCACCCGCAACTAGGTCGGAGGTGGGGTGGGGTGGGGTGGGATTGTATGAATATGAAAATTATAATACAATATCTATGTAGGATTATGCAAATATGAAACACAAGCTATTTCATAAATGGACACACACACACACACACACACACACACACACACAAGCACATACACACACACACACACACATACACACACAAGCACACCACACACACACACACACAAGCACACACACAAACACACACAAGCACACACACACACACACAAGCACACACACACAACATACACACACATACACACACAAGCACACACACACACACACACACACACACATCCCTTTTTTCTAGCATTGTCGATAATAGAAATAGGATATTTTTTATTTAAAGGTATTTCCATCATTATATTTTAATTCATCATCTAAATACTTCGGGTTATATATTTCTAAGAGCTCTGTTTTAATAAATAAAAAAAAATGATTATACCGGTTTTATTTTTACAGAAACAGACTTGTACATAAAGCGTATATATATAAATTAGGATAGTTTATATATATATATATATATATATATATATATATTATATATATATATAGAGAGAGAGAGAGAGAGAGAGAGAGAGAGAGAGAGAGATATCTTATTTTTAACCCAAAATACTCATTTTCAAAAAATTTTTTAAAATTCCGTCCCTGAACGAGAGCGTTTGTTTGTACCTCATGACTAACGGTTTATTTATTCCGTCTTTCCTCATAAATACAGTTGCTTTGAAAAAGACCGCTTCATTAAAAGGTCGAAACGTTTGGAAAGAGAGAAAGAGGGTGAAAGAGAGAGTCATATGAATCCGTGCTGTTAGCGTGACTTGATGATGATTATCCTTATGAATCTGGCGCATTACGATCTTCTAAACGTGTCATGATTGTTTATGCAGAGACCAGTCATGGTTCAGTCATATCATCAACATCATGACGCGCTAACAGCACAGATAACCCTTACAATCTCTCGCTAAACGTCCCTATCATTCATTGTCTCTGGTAAGTCCTCCGAGCAGCATCCGGTATCTGCGCAGAGTTGGTTAATCTAAGTCTTTGCTGGGCGGTCCGCACTGGCATTCCCATATGCTGACTTCCACCGGAGAACGTCGCTTTGTAAAGATTTTTAAGTGCCATCCTTGGCCAGTTGAAAAGGGCTTAAAGAAAGTCCTGAATTATGGAATCCTTTGGTAAGCGTATAAGTCCTATCCTACGTATTGGTAAAGGTCCAGTGATTTAATCCTATGTCCGTCGTCAAAGAATGTCAATGTAATTATGACCAGTAGGGTCTGGGTTAAGTATTGTATCAACCTCAGAGAACTGCCAGTGATTGGCCAAGTGTTAGATCACATAATCTCGTCTAGACTATAAGTATGGGCAACGATATAGCACACGCCTTATATAGACAAAATTCTCAGCACGCTTATCAGTTCATCGTTGCTTCTCCAGTAGTATCCAATATATCTTGTTCGTCTCACTTGGATGGTTTGTGTGATAGAGGGCAGGTCGTCGTATAGCTGCTTCTTTGTGGGATGTTGTTTCCACGATTGCTCGCAGCATTCTTTGGCAGCTCCCACTTAGCTTATTCTATGGGCATTTCGTTAGGATCCAGGTGGTGCAGCCATACAGTAGCATTGATACAACTACGTCTTAGAAGAATTGTCGCTTTAGCCTATCAGTGAGATCAGATTTCCAGTCAGTCGTATAATTAAATCAAATACATGCTGCACGGAGGATCTCCCAGGGGGGTGGATGACAGATATGAACGGTTGGAAAGAGAGAGAGAGAGAGAGAGAGAGAGAGAGGAGAGAGAGAGAGAGAGAAATAGATAGATAGATAGATAGATAGATGATATGAACGGTTTGATAGATAGGCCGTTTGATAGATAGATAGATAGATCTTAACAGATACAAATAGATAGATATGATTGAGATAGATAGATAAATAGATAGATGGTAACAGGCTTAGATAGATAGATATGAACGGTTTCATAGATAGATAGATAGATAGATAGATAGATAGATATTAACGGACACAAATAGATAGATATAAATGAATGAGATAGATAGATATATAGATAGATAGATATGAACCGACTGAGATAGATCGATTTATAGATAGATAGATAAATAGATAGATGATAATAGACTGAGTTAGATAGATAGATAGATAGATGATAGATAGATAGATAGATAGATATAAACAGATTGAAATAGATAGATAAGAGCAACCGAAAATAGATAGATAGATAAATAAATAGATGAATTTATTGCAATGGGTAAGAACAGGTATATGTTTTAAAACAGTATTTTAAAAGTATGAAATAGATAAATTCGGAGAGAGAGAGAGAGACAGACAGACAGACAGACAGAGAGAGAGAGAGAGAGAGAGAGAGAGAGAGAGAGAGAGAAAGTCATATTTACCTGTGCTGTCAGCATGACCTGATGATGAAGAATACTTTTAAATCTGGCGCATTACGATCTTCTAAACGTGTCAGTATTGTGTCTGCTGATATCAGTCACGGTTCAGTCGTATAATGAACCAAATACTAGTTGAGAAAAGAATTGTTTTATTAGTTTGGTTTGTTGGGCGTGAAGGGGTTAAGATTTCAATCGAATTTTGTGAGACGGATTTTCTTTTCTCAAACAAGATTTGTTTCTGATTCGATCGATGTCTAACAAACAAAATCGATTACGAATATGTCAGACAAATTGATCAAGCAGACTTTACCTTGATACATTGTCTCATTGTATCATTGTGTCATTGTTTCATTGGGCTTATGCTTCAAGATATCACAGGAAAAAATCTTCTAAATAATGTCAGAAAAATAACGATACGTTTTATTATATTATATATATATATATATATATATATATATATATATATATATATATATATATTATATATGAATTTGACATGGCTACAATCTTACAACATTGACCGGATAACAAACAGACAATACTGGATACATTCGTTCTCAACAGACATTCAAAAAAAAAAGAAGAAATTACAGTTATTCGCCCATTTCATTCATAACATGAGGAAAAAAGAAAGGTGAAGAAGAAAGAGAAAAAAAGGAGAGGAAAAAGAAATAAGAAGAGAAATTATAACCACACAAAAGAAAAACATAAACACGTCCATTTCTGATACGAATCTCTGATGATGAAGTTTATACTTCGAAATCGATTAGACAAAAATAACATCTTTTTGTTTTTATTTTTCATACGCATTGTATTGGCCTTCAAATTACTAATATATTATAATATATGTATATATATATGAGGTGAGGTAAAAGGAAAAGTGAACAAAAATAATGACTCAAACAAGTCCAAGTAGGAGAGAAATATTTCGTCCTTCTCATTTCAACGAAATCCTCCCTACCCCCCTACCCCTCAATTCCACCACTAACTCACTTTCTCTTCTATAAAACACAAATGTACGTATTTTACTTTGAATAAAGTCAGACTGAGGATGTTCTTCGCGTCAGAGGGACGAAATATTTCTCTCCTACTTGGACTTGTTTGAGTCATTATTTTTTGTCCACTTTTCCTTTTACTTTACCTCATACTGTCGGATTTTACTCCAACCCTCCTATCTTCATATATATATATATATATATATACGTGTGTGTGTGATATACATATATAGAGATAGATAGATATATAGATGTCTATATAGCTGCATCCATTCTGTAGTGTTGCTTAACAGTAAAAAAGTAAAGTAAGTAAAGTCGTCGGGGCGGCCTAAAGTCGGTATCAGCCAGACAGCGAGGGAGCTATCCCCTTTTCAATAGCGCTAGACTAAGGAGATTGTTTTTGGCATCTGAGGTTGAGCGCCACACCTACCATCAGCTCCTTACTTTACCGCACAGGTCCCTGTGCAACTCATAACGCTGAGTTGGCGAGGACCGGTATCGAACTAGGAACTCGTGGTTTCTAGCCGAACGCTCTACCGACTGAGCTAACCGGCTTAACAGTAAGGCACCTAAAAACCTTTTTTTTTTTTTAGTCCTGCAAAATGAGCTGAGTATAAAATGCAAAAAAAAAAACTCAGAAAAAGAAGCTGTTGGGGGAAAAAGCGGGAACAGAGAAGTGTCTAGTAATGGCGGCCGATCGATCGGATTCGAATGTACCGTCCCGTCTCGTCACTTTCTTTGCACTTTGTGTATGGCTTCGATTGGGTCGATATGACCGGCAGGCAACGCGAGACGTCTATTTTGGAAATGGGTAAGAAAGCTTCGGTCTTTTATTTTGTGTGTGTGTGTTTGGACAAATGCAAAGACTTGAAACGAAACGATGATGGAAAATGATTTTGTTTGTTTGAGGGCGAGAATTAACTGCTGCGCAATGGTGATCCGGCTTGAATAGGAGCCAATTAGACGGAAGGGGCATTTTTGGATGTCATAAGATCTGAGAAATCTTCAGACGATACAAGGTTGGCGAAGAACTGACAAGGAAGGATTCTTTTTTCTTGCTGGACACCTAAGAATAACATCTAATAATGAAAAATAAAGAAACTGTGATAGATAGATAGATAGATAGATAGATAGATAGATAGATAATGATGTTGATAAATAGATAGATAGATATGAACAAAGATAGATAGATAGATATATCGATAGATAGATAGATAGATAGATAGATAATGATATTGATATTGATAGATAAATAGCTAGATGTGAACAGAAATAGATAGATAGATAGATAGATAGAGAAATAGAGAAATATGAACAAAGGTAGATAGATAGATAAATAGATAGATATGAACAAAGATAGATAGATAGATAGATAGATAGATAGATAGATAGATAGATAGATAGATAGATAGATAGATAGATGGATGGATAGATAATGATATTAATATTGATAGATAAATAGCTAGATGTGAACAGAAATAAATAGATAAATAGATAAATATGAACAAAGATAGATAGATAGATAGATAGATAGATAGATAGATATGAACAAAGATAGAGAGATAGATAATGATATTAATGGATAGATAAATAGATAAATAGATAGATAAATAGATAGATAATGATATTAATTGATAGATAGCTACATATGAACAGAGATAGATAGACAGATAGATAATGATATTGATAGATAGCTAAATATGAACTGAGATAGATAGATAGATGTCAATAGCATAATCTTTACAGATCATTGCCGTCCCTCACAATCCCACAACTCCACCACCAGAACCTTTCCTCTCATGAGCCCTCAAATGACTCATCAAACCTGCTGCAGATCTACAAAGTTTGACGCAAATATGACATTGAAAAGACTTCTTCCCCGTTGAATGAGATGATTCAGATGAATCAGATGAGTCAGATGATAAAATTTGATGCTTATGCACCACCATATGTCTCTTAAGACCAGAAGCCGACTTACAGACCTTGCCACATATAGCACAAGACACATTATTTACTCCTGGAATCTGCATGGATTGACCCAGGTGAGATTTCCTATGATTGACATAGCCAGCCCTCGAAAGCAAAACTCGACCACATGTCAGACATTTCCAACCCTCCATGTTCTCTCCAATATGACAGGTGTAACCCCTTCGAAGTTGACGCTTTAGGTTTTCATGCACGATTCTTTCACTCTCAAAACTGGTACAACCATCATCCACATGAACTCTCCAGTCAGTTCTCTCCAGTGCCAGCTATTCCCAGTTGTCAGGACTTATTTTTATTTTTACAAGATTGTTTTTTAAGCAATCCTTATACCTCTTCTTAGGCTTATGCTGTGGCCTTTTGCCATCACGCAGCTGACCGTACAAGAGTTGCTTTGGCAATCTAGCATCACCCATACGCACAACATGACCTGCCCAACGCATTTGAGCCGTTAGGATAAGAGTTTCAATGCTTGAGCATCCTGCCCTATATAGATAGATATCTGCCCTAGATAGATAGATACATACATACATACATACATACATATCAACAGGCTGAGAACAGAGCGGCCGGAGTAACTAGAATTTTCCCTCTTCATTACTTCATATATTTATTTTTTCTTCTTTCTAAATTAAATTCATTAGAGATAATAAAAAAAATTACAATTAAATCTGCACACTTAAACAAACACATACTTCATGCTCACATACATGCAATAATAATTTTTTAAAAAATGAAACAGCCACAAAATAATTTCACAGAATCGCTGATCATAGTTTTAAGAATTTCTCTATCTCACTCTGAAAGTAAGAAATTTAAGAATTTTTCAAAGAATTTTTTTTATGAAAGCAAAAGAAAAATATATAAAGAAAAACTGAAAAACTATTAAAAAAAACATTGAAAAGGTTTTTTAAAAAAATTGTTCCTCATCACTTTCATTCATCATGTAAATAATCTGACAATTTTATTTTTTGTCATGTCTTTACATACTGCACATAGATATTTGTATATATATATATATATATATATATATATATATATATATATATATATATATATATATATATATATACATATATATATATATATATGTATGTATATATATATATATATATATATATATATAATGTGTGTGTATGTTATGTGCATGTATATATATATGTATATATACATTCACATGCATATACATATATATATATATATATATATATATATATATATATATATATATAATATATATACATGCATTGATTGCAAGGATTATCTTTAATTTTGAAGGTTGGTTTTGAAGCCTATCACAATGCAGGTGTACAGAAAAGTGACTTAAATATGATTTTGTTCATTTACTTTTGACTTATTTACTTAATGGTTCGAGATTAAAAATCCCTTCTTCTCTGAATGTTTGAGATGAGGCTTGATGATTAGTATTATCCGCGTTATTCGGACTATTGTCCCCATCTTCATTGTTATTTGTACAATGTTTCGGTCGATATACCCTCCGGCCTTCTTCAGGTATTTCTTGTCGGACTCGAGAACCTTCTCGGACTCGGGAACCTTCTTTTCGAGTCTGACAAGAAATACCTGAAAAAGGCCGGAGGGCATATCAGCCGAAACGTTGTACAGATAACAATAAAGATAGTGACAATAGTCCCAATAAGGCAGATAATACTAAAAATCCCTTCGTCTGAAGATTTCTGAATGAAATGAACAACATCTATGTCACCTTAATTTTTTTACACTTCAAAACCAACCACCAAACCATTACAAGAAAAGTTTAAAGTCCTTAAATGGCTGAACAAGTTTAAAATCGCTAAATGAAAAGAATATAATGTTACCTTCTTTTTTCTTTACACTTGCATAATGATAGCCTTCAAAAGCACCGCTTCCGTTCTAGTGATCTTCTGATGAGGGGATTTTTTATCCCGAAATATTAAGAATAAAGTGACAGGTTAACAAACAACACCATTGTTACTTTCTTTTTTCTTTACACTTGCATTATGATAGCCTTCAAAAGCACCGCTTCCGTTCTAGTGATCTTCTGATGAGGGGATTTTTTATCCCGAAATATTAAGAATAAAATGACAGGTTAA
>CM042176.1:57726090-57731090 GCA_023376005.1 Doryteuthis pealeii
CTTCTGCTCATCTTTGGTATCTTACGTTCTTCTTCCAGCGTCTGGACCTAGTCTTGTGGACTTCGTGTCTGGTCTTCTAGGTCAGTCGTTAGCAGGGGTTTCACATTGTATATATACACACACACACACACACATATATATATATATATATATATATATATACACACACACATATATATATATATTGTTGCTAAGACATTCATCAACCACAGAACCATATTATTCATTTAAACCTTTATTTACTTAACTAAACATATTTCTCTAACTAAACACAACGCGCGTGTGCAGTGAGCTCCAACTAAGGCCTTATCTGCCTTATCTGGACCCAACCAGGTCCCACGTGACTTCACGTATTTCGCGGGCTTTCTGTAATATTCCATGGAAAGTCCCGCCCGTGATATGAAAAGGGGCCATCCCTTCAGAAATACAGGGGGTTGACAATAATCTATGCATAGATTATGTAATATTAGGGCAACTAGAATAAAAAGAGTCTACAATAGATGTTTGGGATTTTACTAACGCATAGTATTTACTGGCATATTTGGTTTAAAATAAATCCTGTTTTTTATTTCAAGTAATCAGTGTTCCTAGTAAAAGTACCGGCCCTCGCCAACTCAGCGTATGTAATTCATTGTAAGAAAGCATTCATCGGGTAAAACTTTTATTTGTCACTTCATTCAACTATCAACGCTCTATCACAGATATTGAACACTCTTCTAATAACACTGTACGTTGGATTACTACTGCTTTTTCTAGTATACTAGTGCCAACCATACACATTAATATATATATATATATATATGTGTGTGTGTTTGTATATTTGTGTGTATGTATATATATATATGTATATGTGTGTATGTGTATGTATATATATATATATATGTGTGTGTGTGTGTGTGTGTGGTGTGTCTGTCTGTCTGTCTGTCTGTGTGTCTGTGGTGTTTTCCATCATGTTCGTTTCTTTTTATGCAGTCTTAGAACGAAACCAATTACTTACAAAAAATGTTCTAATCCCATTAATTCTTCCATACATACAAAAATCTAACGTTTCTCTTTTTTCTCTCTTTCTTTTTACAGGTACGCACCTTTTTTTATATATACAATGAATTTCTTGTTTTCGGATTCGAAGGTAAAACATTTTCTTTTTTTTTCCCCCATTTTGTGTGCAGCTAATTCATTGTAAATGCGTCATTATGTTGTCTCTTTGCGGCGAAACAATTTTTAATTGACACACGTGCGCATGTGCAGCCGAGAAACTTCCTCTTCAGAATTCACACACTTCCGTCAAAAATGGAGCTCATCCAAACGACTATAAAAGTCTTAACAGAAGGACAATTTCTGTATAAGAAAGAATCCACTGTTGTTGTTGTTTATTGATTTTAACGGCATATCAACCCGTCTGGGGTTATGTCATGCCTAACGGTTAGGAAGTTATACATATCGTGTATTTAGATTTATAATTTTTAGTAATTGGTTTTAACAATGTGTTAGCATTATTGGGGATTATGTTGTATGGTATTGATTTGTTTCATGTCTATATTCTATGGTATATTTATTTCCCTCAAAAAAGGAGAGAATATCCTCCATGTTGACATTTTCAAACTGATCTTTCATATTGTTTGCTTTAAAATAACGGTTTCTGATGTGAGCAAAAAACCTGCATTCCATGAATAAGTATTTAACTGTCAAAGGTGTTTGACATGTTCCACATTGTGGTTGTTGTTCTTGTTTGAGTATATAGGAGTGCGTTAGTCTTGTATGACCAATTCGTAATCGGGACACAATGACTTGTTCCTTTCTAGACTTTCTTAAAGTTGGTCTCCAGCCTCCCGAATTGGGTTTGATTAGGAAGAGTCTATTGTGGGTGTTGTTATTCCAGTGTTGTTGCCATTTTGTATGAAGGAATCTATTAATTTTAGGTTTCAAATCAGTATATGGTATCTTGATATTGTCGGGTATCAAATCTAGAGCCGATTTAGCTGCGATTTAGTCATATAGGAGTGAGGGGATATGAAAGAGCAGTCTGCTCTTTCATATCCCCTCACTCCTATAAAACTTGGGATCATAATCTCCGTAGAGTTAGACATCAAGTCTAATCTATTCAAGAGCTTGTAACTGGTTTTGGCACAAGTTCACGATACTGTAATTGGACCTTGATAAAAAATTAAAAAAACGACGAAAACAATTGTCTGTCTGTAACCAAAACATCGTTGCTTCTGATGTCACGATTTCCTTAGTTATTTAAGTAATATTCTCAACGATTATTAAATAGTCATTATTCAATCTTAATTAACATCTTATTTATCAACAATGTTTCTGAATTAGATTTACCGCAAAACTGCCAATGTTATTAACGCTTTTATATCAATGAAATATGTGTTATATATCTCTAAGAAATAAAGATTTACATAGTATATGGGTAATAATTTGCATAATGATTCTAACAAAACTGGGTTTAATAAATAATTATTTGCTGTTACTGATTTCGAATACTATCATGTTATTCTCAAACGTATTAAAAGCATTTTTTTATATAGAAATCGATTAAAATAACATTCTCGTTCGATTGCAAAAGTGATGCTTAAAGCGGCCATTACCATCGAATCCTACACCCGGCAAAGCTCCAATAAAAAAAAATAGAAAACTCTTTTCAAAAATACGCCACAATCCTCCCCCTCCTCCTCCTCCTCCCTCCTTCCATTCCTTCCTCCCACACCACCCAAAATCTCCCTCCTCCTATCCCTCCTCATCATCATCTTAATCCCAATCCTCTTCCTCTTCCTCCTCACCTCGTCCTCCTCCTACTCCTCCTCCCAGTCCGTTATTAACGGATCGTCCTAATTTAATCTCTTGTTGTTGTTCCTCAGACACGTGACTCGATTAAACCAACCACGAACATCATTTATACAGAAAGGGTGGTGGGGCTGGGGGAACACAGAAAGAAAGAAAGAAAGAAAGAAAGAATGGCATGTGACAAAAAAAAGAAAGAAAAAAGAAAAAGACAGAAATTTGAGAAAGTGGGAAAATTGAAAGAAAGAAAAAAGACCCCAAATGGACATCATTTATACAGATAGGTTACTGGTAAAAGGGTGGGGGGAAACAAAGAAAGAAAGAAAGACATATGACAAAAAAAAAGAAAAGAAAGAAAGAAAAAGACAGAAAGAGAGAAAGAAAGAAAGAAAGAAAGAAAGAAAGAAAAGAAAAGTAAAGAAAGAAAGAAAGACTTGTGACAAAAGAAAGAAAGAAAGAAAAAGAAAAAGACAGAATCAAAAGAAAAAAGAAAGAAAGAAAGAAAGTAGAAAGAAGAAAGAAAGAAAGAAAAGAAAGACATGTGAAGAAAGAAAGAAAGAAAGAAAGAAGAAAAGAAGAAAAGACAGAAATGAGAGAAAGAAAGAAAAGAAAAAGAAAAAAGAAAGAAAGTCATGTGACAAAAAAAGAAAGAAAAATTAAACAAAAAAGAAAAAAGAAAAAGACAGAAAGAAAGAAAAAAGACCTCAAAACACGGACATCATTTATACGGACAGATTACCGGTAAAAAAAGGGTGGTAGGGTGGGGAGGATTGAAACACCATAGCATAGAAACAAACCACGGACATCATATATACAGACAGATTATCGGTAAAGGGCAAAGACAAGCCACTTCCAAAGTGGACATCATGAACTAAGCAATTTAAGTATCAATTGAACAAAAAATGGCCGCCGAAAAGGCGGGAAACGTAAGAATGGAGTTAAATAGTAAATACTTGGATAAATGACATTTCATTTGCTGTTAAGCCAGATTAGACAACGACGACGACGACGAGGACGACGCAATCTTGTCTCGTAATTTACGTCAGTGATCCTCACCTGAATCTGATCTTCGACCCGTCATTGTCTCGCAGCGTCCATCTTGCGTGCCATTTAGCCAACAGGGGGCGCCACCGGAAGACAGGTGTTCAGTTGTCTTTCCGGATGTCCTCTTCATTAAAGTAGACATTGGCTAATCGGTTTAAATCCTTTCGGATTTTGTTTGAATAAAATTGTTTTACGCACTCGAGCAAGAATCTTAAACAAATTGATTTTCGAGTTCAAGAAAGACGAGGAAAGGAATGACTGAATTTTACCTTTCGGGCATTTCAATCGGTGAATAACGGAGAAGAAGAACTCCACAGAGATTTTTTTTCCTGAATTTATTCCGAACCAATATTATCTTAACCCTTTTGGTGCGGCGCATTTAGCAACAAATTTAATGGCTGAGATTCCCCTTTGGCCTTAGAATAAAGAGCTTGCAAATCTTATTATAATGGAGATTGTGGGTTTGTCTGTCTGTAACCGAAACTATATTACTATACAAGTCACAATTCCTTTAGTTATTTACATCATATTCTCCATGATTTTATTTTATTTAAACCTCAATTATTAATAAAATTGTTTTACATTACTTACACTGTTGACCATATCTACATACTAATAACATGCAATTGTATTTATATATACAACAAAATAGAGGTTTACAGTATGAATGGGAAGGCTAATTTGCATATTGATCTTAAAAAATTGATTTTAATAAATATATGCTTAGTATTATTGTTTGGTTTTATCTTATTGAATATAAGCAAAAATCTCTTCAATAAATCTTAAAAGAAATCCCTTAACAAGAAGAAATAACTGTAATATTATTCTTTACTTCCTATTTTAACTGAACAGTTTAATTAGGAAAATTTACCAATGAAAGACGGGAGTAACGGAAAATGATGGAAGAGTTTGTTTCAAAGTTGTTCTATTTGTCAATCATACCCCCTCTGTTCAAAATCTTTTTATCTACATTCTTATTCAGTTTCATTAGCCTTTCTAATTTAATATCATATTCTATTATAAAATTTAACTAAAATACTTGCACCCGGAGGGTGCATATATTTGCTAGTAAATAAAATGGAACAAACAGGACCTGTTTCGATTGCTTCTAACATTACATCTATACTAGCAGGACCTGTGGATATATCACAATATGATAATTTAAT
>CM042176.1:57736090-57746090 GCA_023376005.1 Doryteuthis pealeii
ATAATACATAAATATATATGTGTGTGTTAGAGTTTGTGAATAATTTACTGTAGAACATTCCATATATCTTATTATAATAGAGATTGTGTGTTTTTCTGTCTGTAACCGAAACTATATTACTACTCAAGTCACAATTCCCTTAATTATTTACGTCAAATTCTCCATGATTTCGTTCTTTTAAACCTTCAGTTATTAATAAAAATTGTTTTAACATTTTGATACTGTTGATCATATCTACGTACTAATAACATGCAATTGTATTTATATATACAAACAAATAGCGATTTACAGTTTGAACGAGAAGGCTAATTTGCATATTGATATCAAAAATTTGATTTTAATAAATATGTGCTTGGTATTATTGATTTCTAATTGTTTGGTTTTATCTTAAGAAATATAAACAAAAATCTGTGGATAAATCTTAAAGAAATTTATTTACAAGAAGAAATAACTGTAATATCATCCTTTACTTCCTATTTTAACTAAATAGTTAAATTAGGAAAATTTTACCAATGAAACAGGGGAGTAATGGAAATGATGGAATAGTTAGTTTCAAAGTTGTTCTATTTTTCGATTATACCCTCTGTTGCAGATCTTTTTATCTGCATTCTTAGTCAGTTTCATTAGCCTTTCTAATTTAATATGATATTTTATTATATCAAAACTTAAATACTTGCACCCAGAGGGTGCATATATTTGCTAGTGTGATTAATATTCATGAACTGACTGACAAAACTAAATGGATATACCAAAAAAATGAATATATTGAAAGATAAATGTTTCAATATATATTATATATATATATATATATGTGTGTGTGTGTGTGTGTGTGTGTGTGTGTGTGTGTGTGGAATTAAACAAAAGGCAGGTCACCTGTTTAACGATTTTATTGGTCATTTTTTCAAACTTTCTGGCCAACTTTTTAATATTTGGATGGAATTCGTGGATTAGTCCAACGAAGTTTATGTCCCGAGTACTTTCGGCACTTCGAAGTGCCATCATCAGGGGTGATGTGTTCCAGTTTTTTTTCAAAGTATATTAATAGTGTATTGTTAATAGTGTAATAAATAATCAATTTTGTTAACCTGTGATTTATTCTTAATTCTTAATATTAAGAATTAAGAATAAATCACAGGTTAACAAACAACACCATTGTTACCATCTTTTTTCTTTACACTTGCATTGTGATAGCCTTCAAAATCAACCAACAAACCAACAAACCAATATAAACACAATGCTTCAAGCTAATTACAAAACCCTTTATATATATATGTATATATATATATATATATATATATATATATATATATATGGGGAAGGAAATACACACATACACACACACACACACATATATATGAGGTAGGTAAAAGGATAGTGAACAAAAAACGATAACCCAAAACAAGTCTAAGAGTTGAAATATTTCGTCCTATTCATAAGGACATCTTCAGTCAAATGATTTTTATTCAAAACAAAAATTACGTACATGTGATTTGATGAGGGAGTGAGTTAATACCGGAAATGAAGGGTAGGGATGTTAGGGGCGGGATAAGGGATGAGGAAACTTTCCCTACACTTCATTCCTGTTATCCTCATCCCTTATCCCGCCCCGATCATCCCTACCCTTTATTTCCGCTATTAACTCACTCCCTCATCAAATCATATGTACGTAATTTTTGAATAAAAATCATTTGACTGAAGATGTCCTTGTGAATAGGACGAAATATTTCAACTCTTAGATTTGTTTTGAGTTATTATTTTTTGTTCACTATCCTTTTACCTACCTCATACTGTCGGATTTTACTCCAACCATCCTATCTTCGCACACACACACACACACACACACACACACATATATATATATATATATATATATATATAATATATATATATATATATGTATGTATATATATATGTAAGGGCAGTCTGTCTTGTCTGAGGGTCTTGGTGAATCTTCCGTGTCAGGAGACGCTATTTTGGTCACGTGACACAGGAACGCAAAGAGAGAACCCTCTTCTTCCGATGCCACTGAACAAGCCTGGACATGCTTGTCATCTCTCTCCATCAGACACCTATGGTGCCCACCAGACGCTACAGCCTCTACTTACAGTAAGTGGTTACCACTTTGTCTATTAACACTATTGTGTATGTTTGGACACTTGTGACATTAAATAGCCTAGGGAACTTTTTTCCCTTAATATGTTATAATAAAAGTTATATAAATTAACTAACGCGTTTGTCGTTTTCCTAACTGAAGTATTCCGCATTGGGTACTTAGCCTTTAAGTAACCCAATGTTTTATAAGAACCAGAGTTAACACTCTGTGAACATCTTATATATATATATATATATATATATATATATATATATATATATATATCATGGAAAGAAAAAACTTAATAAACCGTCATTTTGGTTTTGATTCCAGTGATATTTGGATGATCCCAAATAGAATCATATGTAAGTAAGATAATCAAATTAACTGTGTGATTCTATTCTATTCTGTATTTCTCTTAAGAATATTTCTTTGAATACTCGAAAAAAAGTTTATTTTTAACAATGTTCGTTTTTTTTTAAATTCTTTTAGAAAATGGTTTAAATTTGATTTAGTTAATTTTTGTAAGTTCCATGTTATAAGTGTACAATACATTCTGTTGCTAAGCGAATTCCAGACACTCAGTATTAAGAGTTATAAATCTAATTTAGTTTTCATTTTACAATATTGCTATATTTTGTCTATAACTTCTGAGTATTGTCTCACGTATCGAGCATTCAGCACTTAGATAATGAAACGACATGAAACTTTGAGATAACTATTTCTTTATATATTATATATATATATATATATATATATAATATATATATATATAATTTTGCGATAACAATTTCTTTTATATATACTAGCAAATGTATGCACCCTCCGGTGCAAGTATTTAAGTTTTAATGTAATAAAATATTGTATTAAATTAGAAAGGCTAATGAAACTAAATAAGAATACAGATAAAAAGATTTGAAACAGAGGGAGTATAATAAAAGATTTGAAACAGAGGGAGTATAATAAAAAATGGAACAACTGAAACTTACTCTTCAATCACTCTCGTCTTTCATTGTTATTTTTTCGAATTTAAAGTATTTAGTTAAAAGAGGAAGTAAATAATAAAATGACAGTTCTTTTTTCTTGTTAACGGATTTCATTTAAGATTCATTGAAGAGATTTTGCTTATATTCATTAAAATAAACCAAACAGTTAGAAATCAATAATACTACGCACATATTTATTAAATTCGATTTTTTAATATTATATGCAAATTAGCCTTCCCGTTTAACTGTAAACCGCTATTTTTCTTGTATATATAAATATAATTGCATGTTGTCAGTATGTAGACATAGTTAACAGTATTAATAATGTAAGACAATTTTATTAATAATTGAGGTTTAGATAAAAATAAAATCATGTAGAATGTGATGTCAATAACTAAGAGAATTGTAACTTGAGTAGGAATATAGTTTCGGTTACAGACAGAAAAACACACAATCTCCATTATAATAAGATATAAATATATAATAATAATAATAATAATATGCTGCACAAAATGATGCCATAAGAACAAACTATATCAAAGCGAAATTTGATAAGACCCAACAAAATAGTAAATGTAGACTTTGCGGTAATAGAGATGAGACTGTTAACCATATACTCTGCGAATGTAGCAAACTAGCACAACGAGTATACAAAACTAGACATGACTGGGTTGGGAAGGTGATCCACTGGGAATTATGGAAAAAAAAGCATTTTGACCATACAATAAAATGGTATATGCATAAACCAGAATCTGTTCTTGAGAATCAAACACATAAAATTCTCTGGGACTTTGAAATAAAAACGGATCACCTTATCCCAGCAATAAGACTAGACCTAGTGTTGATAAACAAAAAAGAAAAAAACTTGTCAACTGGTGGATTTTGCAGTGCCAGCAGATCACAGGGTGAAGCTGAAGGAAAATTAAAAAATGGACAAATATCTGGATCTTGCCAGAGAACTGAAAAAGTTATGGAATATGAAAGTGAAAGTGATACCAATTGTAGTTGGTGCACCTGGAACAGTCCCAAAATGATTGGAAAAGGGTTTGGAAAGTTTGGGAATCAGAGGAAGGATTGAAACCATTCAGAACACTGCACTGCTGCAATCTGCCAGAATACTCAGATGAGTCCTGGAAACCTGAAGAGACTTGCTGTCACTCAGATTCCAGTGAAAGACCATCAGCTAATGCTGATGTGAAAACTCAAAAGGAGTAAATAATAAATAAATATATAAAGGTTTTATATATTTAATGACATAGGAACAGTCACGACCATTGGTTTCATGTATGCGTAACCGCAAACATTCGTCATGTGACGTTGGAGCTTTAATTTCAAATGCAAGGAAATCGGAAAAAAAATTCAAAAAGTTTTACAGACATTTTTGGTTGGATAAAAGGTTATGCGTATGTGCGTGGTGTTGTTATGAATGTGTATGTGTGTTTATTGAGAGAGTGACAATCCCACACTATAGTTATATATATATATATATATATATAATATATATATATATATATATATATATATATATATATATGAAAGGTGAAAATGGATATTGAATCCGACAATATGTGTTGAAAGTTTTGTAGAAAAAACAAGATGTTAAAAGTTTTGCTGACAGAAATCTGTTTCGGCATTATGAATATGTCTTTATCAAATTGGAATTATTTAAATTATATCACCGGAGGCTCAATTTCGCATGTAATAAGGATCCCGATTCTGCAAGTTTATCATCATTGCAGATTCCTGTCGCCGGACTTGTTATATTTTTAAACTTTCATTTTTAACCGGAACATTTTCCTGAACTTTTTCATATTCATATACATTTTTACTGCAAACTCTTTTGAGCTTTTTTAAATGATAAAAATGCTTATAATTTTTTTTAAACAAAATTCATTTTATTTTTTAACAATAAATACGCATTTTTTTAAAAAATTTTTGAAAATTCCGGTACTGATCGAGAGCGTTCTGCGCCTCGTAATTAATGATATATTTATTTCGTTTTTCCGTTTACAATGTTGCTTTGATAAAGACATATTCATAATGTCGAAACAGATTTCTGTCAGCAAAACACACACACACACACACACACACACACACACACATATATATATATATATATATATATATATATATATATATGTAGAAAGTTGTCGGATTCAGTATTCATTTTTACCTTTCATATATATATATATATGTTCTTCAAATGCTGCTACTATATTTTTACTATAGTAGCGTTAGTTCTTAATACAAAAAGTAAATATATTTCGTAAAGTATAGAGCGTTTATAGTTGTAGAAAAAGCTGTTTTTCTCTCTAGCGCGGTCTCGGTATTCAATGTTTACTTTCCTCATGAGAACTCCTGAAGAAGGGGTAACGTGAACACCGAAACCGTATTAAAGAAAAAACCTTTTTTCTACAACTATATATGAGAGTAAACAAACAGTTTATATAGTGATAGCGGGCAATTTTGGGGAGAATATGACATCAATTAAGCACATATTCTCCCAAAAACAACTATATATATATATATATATATATATATATACACACACACACACACATGTTTATATATATACGTATAAAAAATCGGTGCAGAGCCCTATCGTCGATATTATCAGTACAAAGAGGGAGTCTATACCATTGTTATTTAAATATATAAAACAATATGTTTTAATAGTTTTAAATCTTATATAATGATTTGTTCCTTTATCTTCCATAAATCTTCCGTAATGTTCTCTCTCACTCTCTCTCTCTCTCTCTCTCTCTCTCTCTCTCTCTCTCTCTCTCTCCCTCTCTCTTTTTCCATCCTCTCTGTCTCTGTCTATGTCTTTGTCTGTCTCTCTTTCTCTCGCTCTCTCTTTATTCCATCTCTCTGTCTGTCTGTCTCTGTCTGTCTCTCTCTCTTTATTCCATCCTCTCTGTCTCTCTGTCTGTCTGTCTATATCTCTCCTCTCTCTGTCTGTCTGTCCGTCTGTCTGTCTGTCTGTCTGTCTCTCTCTCTCTCTCTCTCTCTATATATATATATATATATATATATATATATATTATATATTATATATATATATCACAGTCTGTTCATACCAGAAGAGTGTGGAACACCTTACTATAGAAATACAATATTTTCTAATAGAAATACCTTTGAAATACGTACATTAATTTTTGGATTGATTCTAAAGGTTACATTATATATATATATAAAAATCTTATATATATATATATATATATATATAATACTTCATTTCCTTTATAGTATTGCTTTACAAAACTTTGCATATGAGTTCCAATCAAGACAAAGGAAAGCGAATGGTATGTCACATTGAAAGCACTTGTTCCTGCCAGATTGAATGTGTTAACCAGCAAGAGACATCAATTTACCGTAATCAGCCTTGGGGCCTGTGCACCAGACTAAACGAAGATTACTAAATCACAGCAAAAAGATCAAAACAAACTTTGTTAACTGAAGCAATGAAAATCAAAAAGAAAATACGTCAAATAAACCACAAACTTCACTAACGTCGAAATATCAAGAGTTTCAACAGTTGGTAAACTTATTTAACTGTCTTATCAATAAATCATTGATACTTTCAACTACATTTAACACATTCATTCAACTACATTATTATTACTATAATGGAGATTCGGTGTCTGTCTGTATGTAACCAAAACTATGTCACTGCTTCCGTCATAACCAGAACCGGAGTATCATACGCGCCCAAGGAGGAAATAAAGAAACAGCAAGTTTATTCTCGAGATTTTTTTCTTGTAACATCATTTAATCTTATTAATGAGATTTGGTGTCTATCTGTCTGTAACCGAAACTACGTCACTGCTTCTGTCATAACCAGAACACTCATACGCAACCGGAGTATCATACGCGCCCAAGGAGGAAATAAAGAAACAGCAAGTTTATTCTCGGGATTTTTTTCTTTTAACACTACATAATATTGTTATGGAGATTCGGTGTCTATCTGTCTGTAACCAAAACTACGTCACTGCTTACGTCATAACCAGAACCGGAGTATCATAGGCGCCCAAGGAGGAAATAAAGAAACAGCAAATTTATTCTCGGGACTTTTTTCTTTTAACACCACATAATATCATTATGGAGATTCGGTGTCTATCTGTCTGTAACCGAAACTACGTCACTGCTTACCTCATAACGAGAAAACTCATACGCATCCGGAGTATCATACACGCCCAAGAAAAAATAAAGAAACAGCAAGTTTATTCAAGTTTATTCTCGGGACTTTTTTTTTCTTGTAACATCACATAATATTATCATGGAGATTTGGTGTCTATCTGTCTGTAACCAAAACTACGTCACTTTAACTTAATCGTAGGTATACACCGCTGATTAGACTTAATAAAGTTGAAACAGCTGTACGGTGTTCCACGTTACGCACGTTATTTGCCGAGTTTACTTGTCATGATTATTTTCAATAATTATCGAATTTTATACGATATACACATTGTAATTGCCTTCAAAAAAATATAAACCATAATACAATAATATACTTTATTTAACAAATGCTTCAAAAGCAAATTTTCAATATATTATATATATATATATATATATATATATATATATATATATATATATATTATAATTTTGAACAGATTGATAAACAAGGACTATCGCAGTTTTTCTCTTTATTCTGTGATAAAAAATTTTTATTACTTTTCCTTATATCAACAAATGCCCCGAAGAAGATCTACTCAACAGATCGAAACACTGCAGCGTTGGCTAATAAACTTACCACTCATTTTGTTTGAACCTGTATTTTTTCAAATGTCTTACTATACTACATATCGTCGGATTCACTTCCATCTCTTCATACACACACACACACCACACAACACACACACACATATATATATATATATATATATATATATTATATATTATATATATATATACTCAGTAAATGGAGGAAAAACTCTAAACTTGCGTCATTACAATAATTTATTTCAACCGTATTAATACGGTCATGTTCTTGTGATTACCTGAAGATGCCGTAGTAATACGGTTGAAATAAATTATTGTAATGAAGCAAGTTTAGAGTTTTTTTCCTTCATTTACTGAATATCTTGCTCTGTCCTTCCACTTCACTGGTATTAGGCACATTGAGCTCTCCTTATGGTCTACCTGCATCAGCTTGGTTAAACCACACATGGAAAGACCCTAACTACGGAAAAAAATATATATATAAGAGAGGGAGAGAGAGAGAGAGAGAGAGAGAGAGAGAGGGAGAGAGAGAGAGGGCAGATACAAAGGTAGAGAGAGAGAGAGACAAAGAGGTATATATATATATATATTTATTTATTTATTTATTTTAACAATGGAAAGGAGTAACCTACTCGAGTTTCATCGATTGATTCTTCAGGGTTACTTTAGTTAAATTAATCGAGTTTCGATTAATCTTAGATGTTATAAACATGCCCGTTTGGAATGGGACTTAACTTTAGTAGAGGATGCTAAAGTCCATTCCAACGGGCATGTTTATAACATCTAAGATTAATCGAAAACTCGATTAATTTAACTAAAGTAACCCTGAAGAATCAATCGATGAAACTCGAGTAGGTTACTCCTTTCCACTGTTAAAATAAATTGTTTGCTCTACATTGTATTGAGCACTTTGTATTTGTTTTTTTTCAATCTTAACCTCTGGATATTGTGCGCTCCAACGATGGACACATAACCCACCGGTAAGTTACTACTTATACATTTACAAATATATATATATATATATATATATATATATATATATATACCTCTTTTGTCTCTCTCTCTCTATATATATATACCCCTTTGTCTCTCTCTCTCTCTCTCTATATATATATATATATATGTATATATATATATAGAGAGAGAGAGTTAGAAAGTTAGAGAGAGAGAGAGAGAGAGAGAGAGGGGGGATTATAAATAGCGTTTTACTTATATGAATGGTAAATAAAAAAGACATAAATATTCTGGCTCTCATAGATCCTCTGATAATATTTATTTTTTCTTCTATTTTTTTTTTTTAATTTTATTTTTATTTCTTTTGTTTATTTGTTTTGTCCCGAGACAAATAGGAAAGAAACGATATATTCTAAGTCACTTCTTAAACTTATCCCCCTCCTTCCCTTCCAACCCCCCCCACAAAGAATAGACCACCCACGGAGAATAATATACAAGCTACAAATAGACTGAAATAATATTTTTAAATCCAAAGATGCCAACGCGGTCTGCGCTCTTAAAAGCTGATTCGTCAAATAAGACGTCTTTCTCCATTTTCTCTCTACAAACACAATTCTTAGTTTTCTTTCAAAGCTCCGATGAAATATTGGGAAATAATTGCCAAGACATTTTCATAAAAGATTCGGAAAATTAAAAGTCCAACAAAAAAATGGAACGGATGCCAGTTAACTCATATAAGTAGAAAGTCGACGGGGCGGCCTAAAGATTTTGCTAGGGTTAGGGTTAGGGTTAGGGGTTAGGGTTAGCTGTTATTATTATAACCTTATAATATACTTTTTATAGCTTTAACTATTTCCGTGTTAAACGTGTATAACGTTAAAAGTTTTATAATTAAAAAAGAAATACTATTGAATTAACGCGAACAACATGAAATAAGTGAAAAAAATTGTCTTTAATATAAAAACGTGTCTTTCGTTTATAGTTTTATAATAAAAAATAGTGCGTCTAAAAATCGTCTGTTAACAAACAACCGGAAAAGCAAAACATGTTCTTTTGAATCTAAGTCTCACCTGGTGTGCTTATTGGTGTCAAGGTTCTAAAAGTGTGTGCTTTAGTCCTATCCTTCAAGGCATATAACTCCAGATATATCAAATGTTAATTAAACGGTAAAAAAGTAAAGTCGTCGGGGCGGCCTAAAGTCGATATCAGCCAGACAGCGAGGGAGTCTATCCCCTTTTCAATA
>CM042176.1:57751090-57778590 GCA_023376005.1 Doryteuthis pealeii
AAAAAACAATCTCCTTGGTCTAGCGCTATTGAAAAGGGGATAAACTCCCTCGCTGACTGGCTGATACCGACTTTAGGCCGCTCCGTCGACTTTACTTTTTACTTGATTTTTAGTATTTTTTTTAAATTACCCATTTTCGTGCAAAGTTCTGGTGTCGATTTTATTGGCTTTTCTCATAGATTTCGATGATAATTCAACTCTCCAGCTTGTACTCTCTACTGAGACAACGTCGTCTCTGATGTTTGGGTCATGTACGTCGGATGGATGATGGACGAATCCCGAAAGACATACTCTATGGAGAGCTTACGTCTGGTAAAGACAGATTGGTCGCCCTCAGCTGCGATTCAAGGATGTCTGCAAGAATGATCTCAGGTGTTTTGGTATTGCCCCTTCCAGATGGGAAAAATTTGACTCAGGACCTCCCTCAGTGGCGACAGAATCTCTTTAGAGGATTGTTCATGTCAGAAGTCACCCTGACACAACACCATGAAGTTAAGAGGTCTAGAAAAAAGCAGCGGCAACAAAGCACCGGCACATGAATATCTTCAGGGACAGCCTTCAAATGCGAAATCTGTGGTTGAGAATGTTTTTCAAACATAGGACTTTACAGTCACATGAGGCGCTGTAACTTCAGGGGCACATAAAAAAAGACTTTATCGTGGTCTTCCGAGACTGAAATGCCAATGATGATATGTTTACTTAAGAACTATTGCTAAATAGTTCAATTCTGGCTAGACCTGTGGATATACAACAGTATGATAATTCTCACAGTTAAATTCAAATTAATTCAAACATGATTGTTCTTTGGGGTAATGTGACGTAAGCAGTGACGTAGTTTTCGTTACAGACAAATGGAGACCGAATCTCTATTGTCAATAGATTTCTCACAGATAAATTCAAATTCAAACAAGATTGTTCTTTAGGGTAATGTGTCGTAAGCAGTGACGTAGTTTTCGTTACAGACAAAAAGAGACCGAATCTCCAATATTAATAGATTTCTCACAGTTGAATTTAAATTAATTCAAACATGGTTGTACTTTGGGGTAATGTGTCGTAAGCATTGACGTAGTTTTGGTTACAGACAAAAAGAGACCGATTCTCTATTATTAATAGATTTCTCACAGTTAAATTCAAATTAATTAAAACGTGGTTGTTATTTGGGTTAATGTGTCGTAAGCAGTGACGTAGTTTTTCGTTACAGACAAATAGAGACCGAATCTCTATTATCAATAGATTTCTCACAGATAAATTCAATTTAATTTAAACAAGATTGTTCTTTAGGGTAATGTGTCGTCTGCTGTGACGTAGTTTTGGTTCCAGACAATAAAAACCGAATCTCCGATATTAATAGATATCCACGAAATATGAAAGTTCCGTTTAATCTGACAAAAAAAAGTTAGGTATCTTCATCACGTGATTATTGCAATTACTTTCCAATACCCAAATGATTTTTTTTCTTCTTACCTAATAATAAAAACCGTATTTATCGAGAGTTGAACGAGGGTGGACACTTTCCCATCTCTCTCTCTCTCTCTCTCTCTCTCTCTCTCTCTCTCTCTCTCTCTCGGCTTTTATCCAGGGGGAGGATTCTTCTGCACGATCTGCTAGGATCCGTAATTTGTTCGAAAGGGATTGGGAGGGGGCGGGGTTAGGGTTTAAGAAACTGAGACGACAAATGATTCTCGCGAGAGACGTTTTTCAGCGGGAAAAAGTAATTAGAATCGTGCGGCTAAAGATTTCCTTGGTGGTTGAGAAACTGACCAAGGCCAAAGGAACTATTGTTTGACCATTGAGAAGAGGGGGGGCGTTGCACTACACCCCCCACCCCTGCTTTTCTTTGGCCGACAATGACGCTCAAAGGGTCGAATGGTGAATGTCGGCAGAATAAACATTAAGACCAGGGACCAAGTAAATGGATATTAAAAATTTACTCATACTCCCTACTCCTCTCTCTCTCTCTCTCTCTCTCTCTCTCTCTCTCTCTCTCTCTCTCACAACACACACACACACACACACACTCTCTCTCTCTCTCTCTCATCTCTCTCTCTTCTCTCCCCCTTCTTCTTCTTCTTTTATATATATATATATATATATATATATACATATTGACATAGAGTCACTGACAGTAACCAGGCACCGTTGACTCCATGACCACGCTACCTTAACTTAAATGTAAATTATATATATATATATATATATATATATACATATTTTTTGGAGGATATGTGCTTAATTGAAGTCATACCTAATTTTGAAAATTAATTAGTTAATAATTCATTAATTTAGGAGGGCATATATGTTCAAATGTAAGGCTAAACAGATCGAGAAAATGTCAATCACTGAATGTACATTTCGACCATGGATTGACATTTTCTCGATCTGTTTAGCCTTACATTTGAACATATATACCCGCCTAAATTAATGAATTATTAACTAATTAATTTTCAAAAATTAGGTATGACTTCAATTAAGCACATATCACAAAAAATTGTCGGCTAAAAGCCATATCAAATAAACACAATGTTTATTTACGTACTTTCATATATATATATATATATATATATATATTATTATATATATACTTTGTTGGGATACCAAGTTTCTTGATACAAGGTGATTCTAGACTGTATAAATGTAAACTGAAATTGGCCATTTGCCAGTCTTGATTAAATCAAAAACGTAGTCTGACGAAGCTCGGTGGGCCCCAGATACCCACGTGTGGAAATGGTCCATAATCACGATACCCATGGTATTTAAGGCCTTTTTATTCACACACAAACACACACAGACACACACACACACACACACACACACACACAACACATATATATATATATATATATATATATATATATATATATATATAAAGGGGTCGGTTTAGCTCAGTCGGTAGAGGGATCGGCCAGGAATCACAAGGTTCCTAGGTCGATAACGGCTCCTGCCAACTCAGCGTATGAGTAGCACGGGGATCTGTGCGGTAAAGTAAGGGGTGACGGCAGGCGTGGCGCTCTAACTCAGACGCAAAAACAATCTCCTTTGTCTAGCGCTAGTGAAAAGGGGATGGACTCCCTCGCTGACAGGCCGCCCCGATGACTTTACTTTTTCATTCTCATTTAACACGTAATTCTTACTAAAAAATCTTTCCACGCTGAATTACACATCTCTGTTAAACTCATGACTCCCGCCCCATTATGTTATACTTTTGCAAGGGTTAAAAAATATTGCAAAACTTCCAATAGAAACAATGTTCTGTGGCGTTATGCTGATTCATCCTTAAACTTTTCCATTCTAATCCACCTCGTAATTCTTGCTAAAAACTTGTCTGTGCTAATTTACACATCAGTGTTACACTCATGGCTCCCTCCACCAATTATGTTCGACTTTTGCTAGTGTTAAAAAATATTGCAAAACTTTTAACTCACCCTAGCAATTGTTTGGAAATTGAACGTATTAATGTCTATTCTTAATGCATCAGTGAAAAAAGCCTAGAGAAGGTGACAAGAGGCATTAGCCTCTATGTAAACGCAGATAAAACAGTGTTTATGTGTTTTAATCAAAATGGAGACATCTTCAACACTGGATGGTAAACAGTATGGTACTTTATGTTAAAAAATATTGCAAATCCTTTGACTCACCCTAGCAATTGTTTGGAAATTCAACATTTAAATGTCAATTCTTAATGCGTCAATGAAACAATGCTAGTTGGCATTATGCTGATTTATCCTTAAACTTTTCCATTCACATATAACCCGTTATTTTTGCTAAAAACGTGTATGTGCTAATCTACACATCAGGGCTGAATTTGCTAGTGTTAAAAAATATTGTAAAACATTTGACCCTGAGCAATTATTTGAAAATTGAAAGTTTTAATGTCTATTCTTAATGCGTCATTGAAAAAACAACGGCTTTCTCCAATTATTTATCTTAAAGAATATTGCAGAACGTTTGACTCACCCATGCAATTGTTTCGAAATTGAACGCTTTAATGCGTCGGCAAAACCAATACTATGGGCCATTATGATGATTCATTCTTAAACTTTTCCATTTTCATCTAACACGTTACACTCATTGCCCCCCCCACCCATTATGTTCCACTTTTGCTAGTGTTAAAAAAATATTGCAAAACTTTTAACTCACCTAGCAATTGTTTGGAAATTGAACGTTTTAATGTCAATTCTTAATGCGTCAGTGAAACAATGCTATTTGGAATTATGATGATTCATCCTTAAACTTTTCCATTCTCATCTAACCCGTAATTATTGCTTAAAACGTGTATGTGCTAATCTACACATCAGGGCTACCTCACCCCCCCCCCATTATGTTACACTTTTGCTAGTGTTAAAAATATTGCAAAACTTTTAACTCACCTTAGCAATTGTTTGGAAATTCAACATATTAATGTCTATTCTTAATGCGTCAGTGAAAAGACAACGGCTTTCACCTATTTGACACTCGTCTCTTTATTCGAGAAAATAATCATAGCACCGCCGGCCATTCATGGACAAACTCCAAGAGAAATATAAAAAAAATAAATAAAACAATACATAGAAACGTTGAATCTTTGCCAAAAAAGAAGAAAATAATCCCTAAAAAAACAGAATTGGTTCCAGTGACATCTTTGAACGCATTAGTTTTAGAGTCTGTGATTTTATCGCATTCGACCAAGAGTGTTACATCGGCATTATCTCAGTTGAAATCATGATGCTGCTCTAGTGAAGCAATTAGTGCCGCTGTTCAAGCAGACATTTGACGTGAACGAACCTAAACTTGATAATCAAAGCTACATAGTCTTTTATCTCTTCTAGATATCACTCACCACCAAAAAGGTTTCAAATAAAACGTGCAATTAGCATGTTTATAATTGTATCAGCGATTTTTAATTTGGGGACAGATCGTTGAAAGCACCGGTTGCTTCGAGATTACCGGAGTTGATAGTTGGCTTGGTCGTGTCAGGAGGATGGAAAATGGCGACATCCTTAAAGATCTTTTGTACGGCGAATTAGTGAAAGTTTCCGGATCGGTAGGTAGACTAAGCCTACGCTTTAAAGATGTCTGCGGGAGAGACGTGAGGATATGCCACATTGACACAAAACACGTAGGAGGTAAAAGTAAAGTCGGTATTTGCCTCATTTTGTATGGGCTGGACACAAAGGTCTCATTTTTATGTGGGCTTACAAAAATTGCGTCGATCCCGTCGGCATTCCCCCACAAGGCTCAGGTGCTGGGCAATAAACCCAACCCTGCCCCTTTAAATCAAGGGGGCAGGTATTGCCTGGGGGGATAGCCCCCTGGGATCGACGCTATTAATTTACTTTACCGGTCCAGTGGCCGAAGCACACTGGACCTCCCTTCCGATGGGAAGGGAGGTAAAAGTAAAGTCGTCGAGGCGGCCTAATGTCGGTATCAACCAAACAGCGAGGACGTTTATCTCCTTTTTAGCGCTAGGAGATTATTTTTGCATCTGATGTGGAACGCCACACCTCCCATCAGCTCCACACTTTACACACAGATCCCTGTGCTACTCATACGCTGAGTTGGCGAGGGCCGGTATCGAACTAGGAACCTTGTGATTCCTAGCCGAACGCTCTACCGACTGAGCTAAACCGGCCCTTAAAATCGAGCGTCCTGGTGCCTTAATGTTAAACAAGTCCCGAAGGGGAGTGGGGCGGATAGGAGAGTAGCTTTGACAGCAAAGAGAGCCAGAAAGAGGGAGAGAAAACAGCAGCCCCAGTGAGCATTTTTATAATTGTATCAATGATTCTTGATTTCGGGACATGTTGAAAGCGGTTGCTGAGAGATTATCGAAGTTGATACTTGGTTGTTTGGTTTGTTTTACGGCATATCAACCCTTTTCGGGTCATTTAATGCTGAATCACGCCTTTTTTCTAAACAAAGGATACAGATTGCTTACAGTATCTGCTATTGTTTAAATATTTAACAGGCTCGTCGATGCTTAACTTCGGGGATCTAACCGAAACCGGTGCTTTCAAAGTGACTTGACCGTAAGCATATGTGTAAAATGAGAAAGAAAAGAAAAGTAAGATTTGGTTTTGTTTGTTTTACGGCATATCAACCTCAGTGAGTCATTTAATGCCGATAAAGTTTTGAAATAAATCAATTCTTAATGGATAACACAATTTTTTTATAAATACATTTTTCTATGTAACCCATAGATGGGACCCTAACAGGTACTACCACTCCGGGTCAGAGTGGACCAGGGAGCAGTGGTGATAAAGGGGTGCTCCACATTCCCCAAACCTCCAAAACTGGAACCTCACATCAGATAGAGTTTAACGTCATTCCCAGGACATGTAGACCCGCAGCCACCGCCTTCTAGCACCCATATGATAAAAAGGGGTTGGAGCTTGCCATAAGGGCAATAGGGTTGGGAAAATCATATAGGTGCTAGGGCTTGACGTGACCAGCCGATTGATCGGAGGGGGTCTCTCCGACCGCCCGTCTAGCCCATATAGGGCCAATGTGGAGTATTGCAAGTCATGAACTGCTCATCCACCAGGGCTCTATCCTTAAGCATCACTGGTCGCCACCTACGGCCAACAGATGGCCCCATTGGGGGAGTCTTACCCCTCTGCAGAGGTGCAATCGGTGCATTCTAACGCCCCAGCCAACAGGGCGGAGAAAAGTAAGAATTTTGTTATTTACAAATTAATTTACTAAAGTAATGTTGCTATTTATTAAGTAGTGTAGAAAATAGAGACACTATGTGTAGCATAGATTATTAGCAGCATCCTGTAATTCTGCGGGTCCAGTTTTTTCATATCACGGTATGGAAAATCACAGGACAGTTGAAATCTCGTACGTCACATCATTTTGAGTTAGTTAATTCAGTTGCAGCCTAGATGTAAAGTAAGATAGACATGTCTTACTTCGGTTGTCAGCTCCGACGTTGAGTTAGTTACAAAAGCCAAATAAAGCTTTGAACAGCAACTAGCGTTGTTAATTAACTAAGCATGACATAGTTATCCAGAAGGAAAAAATAAGACAGCATTAGGGTTTAGGGTTAGTTTAATGGGAAATTAAATAAATAATTTATCAGTCAAGGGTGGTTCCCCTTTGTTTATGTTAGACTTATAGGAAATAACCTCCTTTTCATCTTAAAGGTGCTGGAAGGTGGTGGCTGAGGGTCAACCACCTGTATAGTAATACACATGAATTTAATGAAAATTATTTCTACCAGTTTATAAAACCAAACAAAATAGAAATATTTACCTTCAAACTATTCGCTTGCAAATGATATATATAAAAAAAAAAATATTTGGCATTAAATAGTCCACAAGGGTTTATATCTTTCTTTTCTTTTTCTTTTGGAAGTCCGTCACAGACGATGATGACGTCACTCCATTTCTTCAGTTGTGGACCCTCTGGTGGGTTGATAGTCCAATTCTGGACTTGCATATGCATTCACACACATTGCAGGGGGAATTCCCATCTACATTCGGTTGTTCATGACGATGGCGACGACGTCGTTGCTGCTCTACAGTCTTGTTTATCTTGATGTTGAGCTCCTTAGCTCCTGTGCGGCAGGCGTCATGCCAACCCTGTCTGTTTGAGGCCAGATCTTCCATGCTTGAAGGTGGGATGATATATTTCTTCAGCGTTGTCTTAATATTGAAAAGCAACTAGCGTTGTTAATTAACTAAGCATGACATAGTTATCCAGAAGAAGCCGTTAGAAGAAGAAAGATGAAACAGCTAGACTAGACGGGGGCATCAAGGCAGAGAGAAAACTAGACGAAGTAGAATCCGACATGACCTCTAAGACGAATACAGGCCTCATGATTTATATAGTACCAGCTATTGCTTAAGTGGTCACCCAATTAAGTATTGAAAAGGTTCATTGCTTCTTATCTTCGATGGTCTAGCGGCTTTTAGCATGACTTGATCGTAAAAGTTATTTTACTGAATTTTGGTGAGAATATAACATACAGGCGTCATGTTGTTTATAATACCTGCTATTGCTTAAGTGGTCACTCATCTAAGTATGGAACAGGCTCATCGCTGCTTAATGTAGGGATCTAACAGGAACCAGTGCATTCAACATGACTTGGTCCCTGTAGTGAGAGAGGGGACCTACCTCGTGCAACACGGTGTGACAGAGAGAGTGGCGGGCGTTAAGACTTGCCGTATTCTCGAAGGAAGCGGGCTACGCTTTGCCTGGCGTGTAGGACTGACCTAGAGTCGAACCCGCGTCCTTCAGAATGTGAGAGCTGTGGACGAGCAGTGAAATAGGAAATAGCAGAGTGACCCGGATGTAGGTAAGGATTGGCGCGTACATGCAGTGCTGACGAGTGTCGCACCTGCTGCACGGACAATTATGAGTGAGGAGCCCGGATGTGGTGAGATTGAGGTATATTTTAAGGACTTAACATCCCAGACAAGAGAGATAGAGAAATTATTTTGAATATTGTTGTTGAGACGAGCGTGATACAGTTGGGAGTGTTTAGCCTGTCGATTGGAAGAACATTGCGTCAGACTTGACTGTGACCCCCCCCCACACACACACTGTTTAGAGTCCCTCTGCGATATTCAGTACCTCCCCATCATGTAATACATCCGCTTTGGTGATGTGCGACCCTCTAATCAATTGTGTACTATATACCAGTTGTCTGGTTAGAGTCGTAGGAAGTGGACTCGTCGACCCGAGTTCAATTCCTCGACGAAGCTGTTCGCATTTCGCATAGCGCTAATACCCTTGTGAAAGGTATGAATCCAATTCTCCCTCCAGCTATGGGTAAATAGCAGGACAGACTGGGCTCTTTAAACATGGCTAGGCTACCAGTCTAGGAGAAGGAAATTCAAACCTGTTAAAACCCGCTTAAGAAATTGACCTTGTGTCACATCCTGCTTGTGCGGAGGGGTTGGTAGATATAGATATACCAGGTGTCTGCTCATTGGACTCAACTAAGGAAGTACTATTCAACCTTATCATCAGCATTCCGCTTCAAGATCTGAACGGTTTACGGTATCAAAGTTTTGAATACTTAAAGAGCTAATCGGATTACAACCCCTGTGTGTGCACGCGCGTGTGTGTATGTCGGTGTGTGTGCATGTCCGCGCGTGTGTGTGTGTGTGTGTGTGTGTGTGTGTGTTCTATTGCCCAACAACGTTTCCTTTGTGCATTGACTGCCAAAGACAAAAGGAAATTTGAGAATCTTTCAACCTGATTTGACATTAGAGTCCGCTGCGTCACGGACAAAGAACTTCCCATTGTTGGCAAGGTCCCCTAACGTGAAACTGAAAGCCACGGCACAATAGAAACATGTTCTCGTGCTGTTCCCTTTTGACCACTGGTATTGGTCATTGTTTAAAATGACCTTCTCTTGGTGTGGCTTGTTTGTTGTTTTTTTTTTCTTTTTTTTTTTTTTTTTTCTTTTTTTCTTTTTTTTTCTTTTTTTCTTTTTTTGGCCAGAGGAGGGTGAAAGAAAGGGACGGAATTGATGAATGGACTCTTGACCATTGTTGGGGGACGGAGACTTAAAAACAAATGAGATATAACAGACAATCCCTGAACAGTCCTTTAAATGTTGTTGTTTGTCCTTTGTTTATGTTGTTTTGTTTTGGTTTTTTTGTTTGCTTTTGGCGGGAATAAGGGGTTCTTTTTATGATGTTTTCCAGTCAGTAGATCATAAAACAATTTAAGTTGTTCTATTTCATCTCTCTCTCTCTCTCTCTCTCTCTCTCTCTCTCTCTCTCTCTCTCTCTCTATCTATCTATCTCCACATATATATATATATATATATATATATATATTTGTATATGTATAAGTATTAACTTACCGGTGGGTATAAGAACGATCGTTGGAAGCGCACAATATCCAGAGGTTAAGGTTAAGAAAAAACAAATACAAAGTGCTCAATACAATGTAGAGCATAAATTTATTTAAGAATGGAAATGAGTAACCTACTCGAGTTTCATCGATAGATTCTTCAGGGTTACTTTTAAATTAATCGAGTTTACGATTAATCTTTGGTGTTATAAACATGCCCGTTGGAATATATATATATATAATAAAATAAATATATAAAGGTATTACATATCTATTTATTTGATGGCAATAGAACAGTCACAGCCTTAGGTTTCATACATGCTAAAATCGCATGCATTCATCAGGTGACGTTGATAATGCACCGATTTTGCATGTATGAAACCTAAGGTTGTGACTATTCTATTGCCATCAAATGAATAGATATGTAATACCTTTATATATTTATTTTATTATATTATATAATAGCTCTATTCTTTATATCGAGCACTCTCCTAATACTACTGCAATTTGGTGCACCATTCCAGTGAAAGCTGAAGCGGTGACTATCCCAGGCTATAATATATATATATATAATATATATATATATATATATATATATATATATATATATATATATATATATTGAGGTTTGTTTCGATGTGGTTTATCGTAAAATATATACACACACACGCGCGCACACACACACAAAACACCTAGAAAAATGCTCAATGTCATTTTTCGATACATACGCACGCACACACACACACACACACACACACACTCACACACACATCATAAAAGAATATTTGACGTCATATTTCAAAGCGTCCACCTTTCCAGCGTTTCTTCTTCAAATTTCAAATTTTGAACAGATTGATAAACAAAGACTGTCGCAGTTTTTCTCAATATTCTGTGATCAAATCCCTGGCAAGCCTTGTACCAGACTTGATATATCTTACGCAAGATTTCATCTTATGCAATACATCGAAAAGTTAAGTGTTTGCATTGGTTTTTCTTTCTCACACCCACCTCAACCAACAAACCTCTCATCAAATCTTTTTTTTTCTATTTGAGGCCAAATTTCATATGAGACAAGAAAGTTGTTGAGATTTGATGAAGGAGGTTTGACTACAGCTTCTCTCACATTCAATATTCGACGACACGTCAGTGGAAATCGATAAATATATTTTAGATTCTCTACAGATAGAAGAAAAAAGAAAAAAAAAGAAAAAGAAATCCAAATATTCAGCTTAGACTCTTCCCTTTTATTTACATAATTTTCAACGAAGTTCTTTCATGAATTTTATTAGGTTTCTTTCTTCTTTTTTAATTTAGAATTTCTTTTTTCATTCGCAATTCATTCGTCGAATATTTCTTTCGTTATTTTTGTTTGCATCATAATTTTTATTTTTTTATTTCTCGAAATGTTTTTTTTAGTTCGATCTGTTCGGTTTACGTAAGTTCTTTTCAACTTTAATATTTCATTTTGCCCTAGATAAGAGGATTATGTAATGCTAATACACACACACACACACACACACATATATATATATATATATATATATATATATATATATATATATATATATATATATAGTGTGTGTGTGTGTGTGTGTGTTCGGGAGAAATTTGACAGTTTTGTAAGGAAAAAGTAAAAGTGCTTGGTAACTTCAAAATTTAATGGATTGTAAAGAAATTCAACAGGCACGGAGATTACACTGTTGTCAACAAATTTTACTCAAAATAACCGCCATTAGCGTCGATCACAGTCTCAATCCTGCTCCGGAAACTGGAGCAAGCTTATGTTACAGTTTCCCTAGGAAGGGTCTCAAAAACTACCTTAATTCTGTCGATTAACTGGACGTTTGTAGTACTGGCACGGCGATTGGTGTCTTTCCCAACAGCTCCACATACATAATAATCCATGGTGTTAAGATCTGGGGAGTTCGGAGGCCAAACATTGGGACTGGTGTAGTCGTAAAAATTCGCCGATAATCATTTTTTACTTTTCCCAGAGGTGTGGCATGAGGGCCGAATACTGCTGCCATACATATCGCCTACGATTGGCTAGCCTTGTTATCCAGGGTTTGACTACAGTGTTTAGCAACTCCATGTAGGCATCTGAATTCAACCTGATACCGTCTCTGAAAAAATGCGGAGGCATCAAATCATCCTTATAGGACACACATTTTAAAACCATCACAGTTTGGGGAAATTTAGTCTGCATGACACGAGGAGCTTCCTGTTATTCTGCGTGTTGTGGCTTTAATCTTGGCAAAAGTTTTTCTCATCGGAAAAGAACCAGATAGTTTGTGGTTGAGCAGTTTCGATTTTTATTTCTTAATTAGTAATGTAATTTCTTTATATATATTTATTTTCAAGAATTTGAATATGGGTTAGTCAGGAATTAGCTCAGTCGGTAGAGCGTTTGGCTAGAAACCACAAGGTTCTTGGTTCGATACCGGCCCTCGCCAACTCAACGTATGAGTAGCAAAGTGAGGAGCTGATGGTAGGTGTGGCGCTCCACCTCAGATGCTAAAATAATATCCTTGGTCTAGCACAAGTGAAAGGGGGATAAACTCCCTCGCTGTTTGGCTGATACCGATATTAGGCCGCCCCGACGACTTTACTTTACTTTATATATATATATATATATATATATATATATATATATAGATTGATAGATATAGCAAGGGATAAAAACATTTGTACATCATGGTATTATAGTAGTCAACGCTTGTACAACACGAATACCACTCTCTAAATTTTCATGATTATTATCCAGTGACAAGCAAGATAACTGGTAATCATGTCAGTCGCAGGTGTTAAATCAGAGTTGTCCTTCTCCTAGATGGATAACCTAACAAGGAATAAGGGGTCCAACACTCCCAGAAATAATGTTCTAGATGACCGTTGAGCTAATAGCTTCCACCTCCCTTTAAACAGGTCTTATTTTTCCTCCTGCATGATGTCTAGCCACCCTCCTCATCAGATAAAATCTGTGGGGTTACCGGTCTAGTCGCCGATGATTCGACTATGAAACGTACCGTACTGGATTGCATAGTACCATAGATAGATATATAGATATATAGATATGAACTGACTACGATAGATAGATAGATAGATAAATGAAATAATATAATTTTGTTTTAAAGACATTGATTTACTTTTCTTAAAAAGCAACTAAAATCTTTTTTATAAATTATATATATATATATATATATATATATATATATTGAGAGAGAGAGAGAGAGAGAGAGAGAGAGAGAGAGAGATGAACTATGACAGACTGAGATAGATAGATAGATAGATAGATAGACATTAAATGAACAATGATAGATAGATAGATAGATGGATAGATAGATAGATATGAAATCACTGAGATTGATAGATAGGAATTTAGATAGATAGATAGATAGATAGATAGATAGAATAAAAATAAAATAAGCCAAACAACAGCAACAAAGTAGGACCCCCTTCATAAGTTTCTTAATTGATTGCAATTAAGACATTTACGAGACCCCCCCCCAAAAAAAAAACCCAAAGTTTAGATTCCTGTAAAGCTTAATTCGATTAGTGAAGATTTGGACAAAGATAAACGACCGCCATCATTAAAAAAAAATCAATTGGGTTCGTCTTATCTCCCTTTTCTCATAAACTCTTTAATAAACAAGTAAACAAACATTTATAGATAATGCCTTCCTTAATTATGTCCGAGACAAATAAATAACACTAAAGTAATTTACTACTACCTAAATTTATAATAACCTTTAACCATATCAGGGTCGTCTCGTCGTGGTGTAATAGTTTAGGCTTCATCAACATCATCATCATCATCATCATCATCATGTCACGCCAGCAGCACGGATATCCATGGCAATCTCTCTCCAGCCGTCCCTATCGTTCATCGTTCTCGTGAGGTCCTCTACGCAGCATCCAGTATCCACACAGAGCTGTTCAATGTACGCCTTTGCTGGACGATCCATACTGGCATGCCTATGTGTTGGCTTCCACAAGAGGACGTCACTTATGAGTTCGTTCTTGCTTCTCTAGCAGTGTCCTTGCGTGTCTTGCCCGTATTACTCGGATGGTTTGGGTGATATGTGGCAGGTGGCCGTACAGCCGTTTTTTCTTGTGGGGGAGTGGTTTCCACGATTTGTTCAAGACCGCAAGCAGCATTCTTGTGCAGCTCCCATCTAGTTTGTTCTCTAGTCGCTTCGTTAGAGTCCTAGTGGTGCAGCCGTACAGCAGCACTGACACGACAATGGCTTAGGAAATCTTTAACAATATCGTCGTGGTGTAATAGTTAGTAAGCTAGGCTTCATCATCATCATCATCATCATCATCTTCTTCATCATCATCTCGCGCCAGCAGCATGGATGTCCATGACAATCTCTCCCAGCCATCCCTATCATTTATTGACCCCTGGAGGTCCTCCACACACCATGCAGTATCCCCACAAAACTGCTCTATGTAGGTCTTTGTTGGACAACCCACGCTAGCATGTCCATGTGCTGGTTTCCATAGAAGGACGTCGTTTATGAGTTCGTCCTTACTTCTCCAGCAGTGTCCGTTATGCCTTGTTCGTCTTACTCGGATAGTAATAATGGATGTGTAAGCCTAGCTTACCATCTAAGCTAGCCTTACATATCCATTACTATTGAATAGCGAGTTCGATCCTTACTAGATCCCCCATGATTGCAATCTGATGTCACATCCTACCCGTGGTGAACTGGGTGGGTAAATATCTAAAGGGCGCCACGTCGTGGGTTAGCAAGGTACTCTTGCTGAATCATTACTACTGAATAGTGAGTTCGATCGTTGCTGGATCCCCTTGCATAATAATAATAATAATAATAATAATAATAATAATAATAATAATAATAATAATAATAATAATAATAAAGAAGAAGAAGAAGAAGAAGAAGAAGAAGAAGAAGAAGATTTTGGGAATTTGAGATAAAGATGGATCACCCTATCCCAGCCAGGAGACCAGACCTAGTCTTGATTAACAAAAAAAAAAAAAAAAAAGAAAAAAAAAGAGAACGTGTCAACTGGTGGACTTTCCGGTTCAGCAGATCACAGAGTGAAGCTAAAAGAAAATGAAAAGATGGATAAATACCTGGCCCTTGCGAAAGAATTAAAAGATCTGTGGAATATGAGAGTGAAAGTGATACCAATTGTAGTTGGTGCACTTGGAACGGTCCCAATAAACTTGGAAAGAAGACTAGAGGATCTAGAAATCAGAGGAAGAATTGAGACCATCCAGACTACTGCATTACTGCAATTGGCTAGAATACTCAGAAGAGTCTCGGAGATCTGAAGAGACTTGTTGTCACTCAGATTCCAGTGAAATACCATCAGTTAATGCCGATGTGAAAAATTCAAAAGGAATAAATAATAATAATAATAATGATAATAATAATAATAATAAACTTCAATTAACTGGTCTACTAATTTCAAGCTTACCGTACAAAAACACGTATTTTAAATTAGGGGCTAAGTGGTATATTGCATGTCATGGACTGCTCATCTACATGGGTTTTTGCTGGAGTCTTACCTATCTGCAGAGGTGCAGTCAGTGTATTCTAACGCCGCAGACGACAGGGCGAATGTCTCTCTCTCTCTCTCTCTCTCTCTCTCTCTCTCTCTCTCTCTCTCTCTCTGTGTGTGTGTGTGTGTGTGTGTGTGTGTGCCAGAACATTACATACCTCGTGAGGGCTACTCTTCGTGACCACATTTGCATGTTTGGACGCCATTTTTATTTCTTTGTTTCACTCTTCGCCGGCCATCAACCAATTTGTAACGTTGCTATGCCATTTGCAAATAATTTGGGGACCCATAACTTAACCCTTCCGGTATCAACATATTCCTCACGCATGTTCGTTCGCGCGGGAACATTAATTAAGACCATAAACAACACAGAGACCGAAACCCGCGCGCTCCAGCACACCACCCACACCCCCAACCCCAGGGCGGGGGGGAGTGAATAAGAGGTGCTAATGAATGATTAAAACATCAAATATCAAACATTTAACGCGACTCGAATGTTGCAAAAGAAGAAGAAAGAAATAGAATAAATATAACGAAAAGAAACACCGAAACAATATGGCGGGCAACGACACACACACACACACACACCTGAGCTGAGTCCGGAAAAACAACATGGAGAATAAATTAACTTTACACTTTGCCGCGCACCGCCGCCATTTTAACTTTTTTTTTTGTTTTTGTTTTTTCTGTAATTATCCTTTGATTTGGTTTGTTTTTATTTTTTGTTTGTTATTTTTTGTTATTTTTCTTTTTGCTGTTATTTTTGTTGGTATGGCTATTGTTGTTGTTGTTGTTGTTGTTGTTGACGTATTTGAAGTGATGGCCGACAAAGAAAGCCTTACAGTAAGCTAGAAGCTCTAAAAAAAACAGGCCCAACTAATAAATTTAGGTGTTTCTACACGTGTGTACATATATATATATGCATATATATATATATATTATAATATTTAAAAAAAAAATATTTCGTTTACCTGACGAATGCTTTAGCAGGAAACCATTGGTTGTAAATATTGTTCCCATGTAAATAAATAAAAACTAAACCTTTTATTTGTTCATTCATTCATCTCTCTCTCTCTCTCTCTCTCTCTCTCTCTCTCTCTCTCTCTCTGTATATATATATATATATATATGTGTGTGTGTGGGTGTGTGGTGGACAAAGGTAGACAAACACGGGATGATATGGAAACTGTTTGTCTACCTTTCTCCACATACTGTCGGGTTAACCTCCTCATATTTCTCCCATATATATATATATATATATATATATATATATATATATATATATATATCAGGGTAACGTGGACATGGAGTCAACACCTGGTTAGTAACAGTTTCTTACTTATGCTATCTATCTATCTATCTATCTATCTATATATATATATATATATAAAAAACATGTGAAAACATGCCCAACTAATAAACTTAGGGGTCTGAAGAAGCTCGATGGGCCCCAGATACCCATGAGTGGAAATGGTCCATAATTACAATACCCATGGTATTTAAGGCCTTTTTATTCACACTGATCGAGAGCGTTTTGTGTCTCGTGATGAACGATCTATTTATTTCGTCTTTCCTATTATAGATAGTTGCTTTGATAAAGACCGCTTTATAGGGTCGAAACAGATTTCTGTCAGCAAAACTATCAACATCTTGCTTTTTCTAAAACTTTCTACACACACACACACACACACACACACATATATATATATATATATATATATATATATATATATATATATATATTGTAGATAACATGGGTGATATATTTGTACGTAGGCAGGGTTCAATCTCATTGATAGACCGTTTATATTTAAATATCTGAAAGTTTGTCGCCTATTGGATCTTCAGACTAAATTTACACTTGAGTTGGCCTGAATGTCTCATAGGCGAGAAACTGTCAGTAACCAGGTATTGACATCATGTTCCCGCTACTTTAACTTAAATATATAAGGTATGGTAGCGTGGGTATGAAGTCAACAGCGTTTAGTTACTGACAGTTTAAAACTTTTTTAGTATTCAAATGTAATGTATATCAGGTGTAGTTTTGCGTATATCAGTTTAAATTTAGTTTAAATTTAAGCATGACAAAATAATGGGGCCATATTATCTTTAGGCACGCCTTTTTGATCTCGATTAAGAAAGGACATGTTATTCATTTACACCGTCAATATCCGACGATTTTTTAAAAAATTTATATTATAAAACTAACCCCTAACTCTAACTCTAACCCTAACTCTTAACTCTAACCCCTAACACTAATCCCTAACAAACAACCGGATATTGACGGTGTAAATAAAAAACATGTCCTTTCTTAATCGAGATCAAAAAGGGGTGCCTAAAGTGATATGGTCCAAAACATGAATAAATAAAATGTATGTGATTATGATGCTTTTTAATTAAGTATGCCTTTTCACTATTGTTATTGGTGATATACCCTATAGACTATAGTGGAATGCGCCGACAGTTACTATAAGTAACAGGGACAATTATGGCTTGAGAGTAAGCCGATGCGAGTCAGCTCGTAACTCTATTTGTCGGATGTAATTCTCAATTCTCTTACTGTAATTGTCTACTCTTTTGTTAATACATTTTCCTACATTTGTTACCCGTCGTTTGGTCTTATATTGACTCCTTAAAACCCCACAACAATATATATATATATATATACATATCTTATTATAATGGAGATTGTGGGTTTTTCTGGCTGTAACCGAAACTATATTACTATACAAGTCACAATTTCGTTTGTTATTTACGTCACATTCACCATGATTTTATTTTTTATTTAAAACCCAATTATTAATAAAATTGTTTTACATCATTAAGACTGTTCACCATATCTACATACTAATAACATGCAATTGTATTTATATATACAACAAAATAATGGTTTACAGTGTGAACGGGAAGGCTAATTTGCATATTGATTTTTAAAATTTGATTTTAATAAATACATGCTTAGTATTATTGATTTCTAATTGTTTGGTTTATCTTATTGAATATGAGCAAAAATCTCTGGGATAATCTTAAAAGAAATCGATTAACAAGAAGAAATAACTGTCATTTTATTCTTTACTTTCTATTTTAACTAAATAGTTAAATTAAGAAAATTTACCAATGAAAGACGGGAGTAAGGGAAAATGATGGAAGAGTTAGTTTCAAAGTTGTTCTATTTTTCAATCATACCCCCTCTGTTCCAAAATATTTTTATCTGAATTGTTATTCAGTTTCATTAGATTTTCTAATTTAATATAATATTTTATTATAATAAAACTTAAATATTTGCACCCGGAGGGTGCATATATTTGCTAGTATATATAATCTATGGTTTATAGTCTATATTGCTAGTATATATAATCTATACATCTTGGGATGTATTTGACTGTATGTTTCTATTCTCATTGATATTGACACCTTCTGTCTATTTCAATTGCATTGCTACACGCTATGTGAATGGATGTAAGCAGAATTGTAGGGAGAGAGGAGACCTACCTCGTGCAACACGGATGTGACAGAGAGAGTGGCGGGCGTGAAGACTTGCCGTATTCTCGAAGGAAGCGGGCTACGCTTTGCCTGGCGTGTAGGACTGACCTAGAGTCGAACCCGCTTCCTTCAGAATGTGAGAGCTGTGGACGATCAGCGAAATAAGAAATAGCATAGTGGCCCGGATGTAGGTGGTCGCGCCGTGTTGACGAGTGTCGCACGTGCTGCACGGACAATTATGAGTGAGGAGCCCGGATGTGGTGAAATTGAGGTGTATTTAAAGGACTTATTCTCACAGACCAGGGAGAACGACTGCAGTAGTATTTTGTTGTAGAAACGAGCGGGACAAAGAAATAATTTTGGATATTGGATTTTGGAGCGTGATACAGTTGGAAGTGTTTAGACTGTCGATTGGAATCTTGAGTCAGACTTGACTGTGACCCCCCCTCACACTGATTAGAAGAATCTTTAGGCACAGTCATTCACGCATGCGCATATGCTCATGTTTAACAGTCATGAGAGAAAACAAACAAAAAAAACGATTAAATTCGGCAGGTGGCGACTCATGCAAAACGAAAACGAAAGAACAAAAAATGGTGGAAGTTTTGATAAACAATAATAAAAAAGAAACCAATTTTGGATTTGTAATTAAAATTAGATAAGACGAAATAGAAAAAAAGTTGTCTTATTCACAACATGATAAGGTTTGACTTGAAATTGTTATTATGTTTCATGGCAAACAGGAAGCATGGAGGCTTTGAAAGATGCAGTGTTTCGGCAGCCTACAACGGACGTGGGCAGCTTATTCCATGCCTCGGCAATTCTGAGCGGGAAAATATGTTTCCGAAAGTCATGTGAGCAGTGCTGTTTTTTGACTTTGTAGCATGCCCACGTGTGTTAGAAACATGGAAATCAAAAAGGTGCTCAAGGTTGCTGTTGTTATGATGATTAATGACCTTATGAGCGTTTACCAGGTCAGTTGCCAGACGCCGAAGTTTCAACGAATCCATTCTCAGGGCAGCAATACGTTCAGAATATGGCAGATGCCTGATGGAGGATTTTCGTTTGGTTGCACGTCTCTGTACAGGTTCTGGGGGGTTAATGTTATGAGCGAGATAGGGTTTTCAGACTGGTGATGTAAATTCCAAGTGTGGCCGCATCATAGTTTTGGCTTATTTGTGGCGTATTGTTATAACGCGCTTGGCGAATAATAAGACGTGTAGTCCAGTTGACGTTAACTGCGAGAAGTGATCACTTCCGCCTTTTATTTGCAACAAAACAAGATGGCTGAAACAGTAATTGCGTTTCATACAAACAATGGTATAACCGGTGCTTCCGTTTCTTAGTATACCACATCCCTTCCAACTTAGCTTGAAACATCCATAGGTCCCTCGCCGGAACTCCGGCAAGAACTCTCATTACTTATAGGAAGCATTGTCCGACACTCGGACATAGTCACATCATCATCATCCGTAGCCTCTGGAGATTCCTGAACAGCAATTTCCCCAGTTAAGGGGATAGTACTGGGTCTTTTGTTTTTTGTGTCTGATTTAATGTTATTGCGCTGTCTTTTGGGTTTATTCTCAGCATTGTTCCTTCTTTCCTCTCTTTGCGTTTCTGAAAACGTGTTCTTTGCGAGTTCTGGGGTGTTCATCTTCCAAACTGTCACGGTTGTTGAAAAACTGCTATCTCTGTAGGGTGCAGGAAGTCGATACTTTTACATATTCATAACGGATTATAATGGAGATTGTGTGTTTTCTGTCTGTAACCGAAACTATATCACTACTCAAGTCACAATTCCCTTAGTTATTAAAGTCACATTCTCCATGATTTTATTTTTTTAATTTAAACCCCAATTATTAATAAAATTGTTTTATATTATTAATACTGTTGGTCTTATGTACATACTAATAATATGCAATTGTATCTATATATACAACAAAATAGTAGTTTACATTGTGATAATTTGTATATTGATGTAAGAATTCAAGTTGTAATGTGAATCAAGGCCTTCAAAAAGCGTGTTCATCACATCGGGGTCACCAGTTGTAAGATTCAAAGTGAATATTTGAAGAACATACAACTCCTACAAGGGTTGAGGGACAATACATTTAATAGATAACAGCACATGAATACAAAGGATACATAATAGAAGAGTACATGGATACATAAGATACAAATACAAGAGTAGATAAACCTACATATATAAAAGGACTGGAGCGTCCATAGATAGAAATGACTTACAAGGAGGGGGCCGGAGCCCCACCGAGAAAGGGGTAGACCGTGTCTAACCCATGTGGTCTCGTAAGAGCTAGAAAAGAGAAAGAGAAGTTTGAAATAGCCGCTTAAATACCAGAGGTCCCCTAGTGGGAACAAACGACAACCGGCGGGCATATAACTCCTCAGGCAAATGGGAAAATAACCTGATTTTAATAATATCCTCTTTCTCTTTTTTTTCTCAGTCATTTTTTATTTATGTATTTCTCTTGCAAACCTTTATATACAGAGATAAACAAACTTGTTGATGTGCTTTTTAATAAGAAAACTAGGAAGATTTTGCCGCAACTATATCCAAGGGGGGAGGACTTTTCCCGTTGCCCTGAGAACCACCAATTGAGACCACGCATTTATTTTTGGGTTTGAAGAATGGTTGTAAGCACAAGAGATGGACTCACACCTTTTAGATTAAACCGCGCAACGTTACTAAAGGAGAAAGGCTTTGCTGCAGCAGTCTGGAAAAAAAAAAACTTTTTTCGTTACTACCAGTCTATGAAATACCATTCTTGTGTGAGCTTAAATTTACGTAATCGTTTATAACAAATGTAATTAAACGAAAGGCGATTAATTCAATCTACGTAAGTTGTATCCTTCCAACGGAAGTTGTTACAAAGTCATGAATGTCCAATTCGAGGTGATTGATGACAAACTGGACACTGGACACCAATGCGGACAATTCATTAATGGACACACGTATTGTTGCATCGCCATCTTCTTATATCTGCCACTATCCGGCGTCTTTGAATATTTTTTCGCTTTTTCTTCACCCCCCCCCAGGCATTGACTGACCAATTGCACAGACTAGATTAGCGTAGACTAGAATGTCCGGTTTAGTTCAGTCGGTAGAACGTCGGACTAGTAAACCACAAGGTTCCGGGTTCGATACCGATCCTCGCCAACTCAGCGTACAAGTAGCACAGCGATCTGTGCCGTAAAGTAAGGAGCTGATAGTAGGTATGGCGCTACACCCCAGATGCCAGAAACAATCTCCTTGGTCAAGCGCTAGTGAAAAGTGGATAGACTCCCTCACTGACTGGTACTAGTCTACTGAATGCTGTATGATCCAGTATACAACAGAACCACAAGATTCCTGGTTCGAAATCGGCCCTCGCCAACTCAGCGTATGAGTAGCACAGCGATCGGTGCGGTAAAGTGAGAAGTTGATAGGTGTGGCGCTCCACATCAGATGCCAAAAACAATCTCATTGGTCTAGCGCTAGTGAAAAGGGGATAGACCCCTCACTGACTGGTAGTAGTCTACTAAATACTGCATGATCCAGTATACAACAGAAAGACAAGGTTACTGGTTCGCCAAATCAGCGTACGAGTAGCACAGGGTTCTGTGTGGTAGGTGTAGGGCTCCACCTCAGATGTCAAAAACAATCACCTTCGTTTAGCGCTAGTGTAAAATGGATAGACTCCCTCGCCTTTTTACTTAGATTTATCTTACTATAGATAAAAAAAACATCTTTTAGAATTCACATATCCCTTTTAATTATCGCCCTGTCGGTTGGGGCTTTAGAATACACCGACCACCTCTGCAGAGGGGTAAGACCCCTCTCTCAATGGGGCTACCTGTTGGTCGTGGGTTGCGACCCGTGCTGCTAAAGTATAGAACCCTGGTGGATGAGCAGTCCATGACATTCAACACTCTACTTTGGCCCTTACTTAGGCTAGACGGGCGGTCGGAGAAGTTCCCTCCAATCAATCGGCTGGTCACGCCAAGCCCTAGCATTTGCATGATTGTCCCAACTCTATTGCTTTTATGAAAATACCTAACTCTTTTATTTTATATGTGCTAGATTACGTATAACAGGCATAATATTTCATCACATTCCACGGAACCCCACGAAACCTATGAGATGCTAGGGTAAGGGTTAGTGTTAGTGTTAAGGTTAGGGTTAGAATTAATGTTAGGGTTAGGGTTAGACTACTTCGGGAGTCTCCGATATCTAATACTATTTGTACGTGAAATGCAATTCTAAGGATATTATCTCTTGCGCGCTATTATGCATTTGTACCTAAAAACCGCAATCGTGTACAAAATTTAAGATTGAATAGAATGATTTAAAAAATGATTGTAAGAAAAATACATTTAGAGGGAATTTGGGGGATTATCGGACGAATAACTTAATAGAATTTTATCTTATTTAGATATCTCATTATGATGGGGGTTCGGTATCTAATATCTGTAACCGAAACTACGTCACTGTTTACGTCACAATAAATTCAGCAATTGCGAAAGCTTATCAATGAGTATTTTATTTATTGTCAAAATCAGTAATACATAGAAAAGAATAAATCTTAATTATTAACGATATCTCTATGAAAATATGAGATAGATTTGCCTCAAAACAGCCCATGTTACTAGTGCATTTAAAATCCAGCAATGTGTCTTATATATCATTAAGAAATAAAGGTTTACATAAACATGGTGCGGTTAATTTGCATACTGGTTTTAACAAAACCGGATTTAATAAATAATTACTAGGTGTTATTGATCTCTAATATTATTATTTTAGTTTCCAGTGTAATAAAATCAAACCTATGAATTATTTTTATATAGAAACCAATTAAAATGTAATTGAAATAAGTGTATAAGAGGTTCACAGAGTGTTAACTCTGGTTCTTATAAAACATTGGGTTACTTAAAGGATAAGTACTCAATGTGGAATACTTCAATTAGGAAAACAACAAACGCGTTAGTTACATTTATATAACTTTATTATAACATATTAGGAGAACAAAGTTCCCCGGGCTATTTAATGCCACAAGTGTCCAAACATACACAATAGTGTTAATAGACAAAGTGGTAACCACTTACTGTAAGTAGAGGCTGTGGCGTCTGGTATGCACCATAGGTGTCTGCTGGAGAGAGATGACAAGCACGTCCAGGCTTGATCAGTGCATCGGAAGAATAGGGTTCTCTCCTTGCGTTCTTGTGTCACGTGACCAAAATAGGGTCTCCTGACACAGGCGATTCACCAAAACCCTCAGACAAGGGAGACTGCCCTTACAAGTGTATTCTTTTTGTATGCGTTCTTACTTAATTTCGTTATTCCTTTTATTTTAATCATTAAGAAATAAAGGTTTACATAATACATGGTGTGGTTAATTTGCATACTGGTTTTAACAAAACCGGGTCTAATAAATAATTACTAGGTGTTATTGATCTCTAATATATTATTTTTTGTCTCCAGTATAATAAAATCAATCCTATAAATGATTTTTATATAGAAACCAATTAAAATATAATTAAAATAAGTGTATTCTTTTTGTATGCGTTCTTATTTAATTTCGTTATTCCTTTTAATTTAATATATTTCTTTACATTAAAATTTAAATACTTGTGACTGAAGGGCGATGATTCTTGCTAGTAATACTTGAAGCTTTCAAATGATTGTGTGATATCTTATCTATATCGTATTTTGTTCTGTGAAAAGTCTTTTTTTTAAATGTTTATATTTTAAGTTTGATATGAGGAGATGATAAAAAGGAAAGGATGCCTAAGGAGACACAACAGACAAATAAAAAACAATGGGCTAAGATGAAGTAAATAAACAATAAAATAAATGTATATTTTTCCTAATAAAAAGCAAATTCGTCTTCAATCGATCGGTGAGAAGACGTAAACAAACTCTGTTTACGATCGTCACACTCCCTAAATGACATAAAATAAAACCTTTAAAGAAATTCTTTTTTATCATTTTTTGTTACACGTGCCCCTGAGACGTGACCTTAAGATAATTGTCTTTTGTTTAATTACGTTATTATCGTTCAGCAAAGGGTTAAAACTGCACTGAGATGCCCCTTCTCTATTGTAATGAGAATAAGACTTCCCCATGAGACTATGGTAATTTTATCCTTCAATCGGCCTCGGTAATTTAAAGGTTGTTACATTGTCAGGAGTGTCTTGGACCATATACACGAGGGCCATTCAAAAGATAAGAGGATTTTTTTTTACTGGAAGATGGTTTGTTTTGTTTTGTTTTGTTTTACGGCATATAAACTTCAGTGGGTCATTTAAAGCTGACAAAGTTTTGAAACAGATTAATTCTTAATGGACACTCAATTTATTTCTTCTTCTTCTTCTTCTTCTTCTTCTTCTTCTTTCTTCTTCTTCTTCTTTCATCTTCTTATTCTTCTTCTTCTTCTTCTTCTTCTTCTTCTTCTTCTTATAAAGAATATTTTCTTTTTCCATAGCATTTCCCTCGTTATACATTTTTTTCAGACTAATATCATCGGGAAATGTATGAACCCCCATCCATCCAACCCAGCAATGGGTTAAATCGTACCACTACCATTCTTCAACAAGGCTGCCTTTGGCATTGAATAACCCACGAAGATTGATTTACCATTAAACAAATAAACTATACCAATCATTTTCTGATGGTACACTTTCTTCTTCTTCTCCTCCTCCCCCTCCTTCTTCTTCTTCTTCTTCTTATTATTATTATTATTCATCTTCTTCTTCTACTTACTCCTTTTCTTCTTCTTCTTCTTCTTCTTCTTCTTATTATTATTATTATTATTATTATATTATTATTATTATTTTCTTCTTCTTCTTCTTCTTCTTCTTCTTCTTCTTCCTTTCATCTTTTTCTTTTCTTCTTCTTCTTTGCAGTCTTCTTCGTCTTCTTCTTCTTTTCTTCTTCCTTCATTCTTCTTCTTCTTCTTCTTTCTTCTTCTTCTTCTTTGCAGTCTTCTTCTTCTTCTTCTTCTTCTTCTTCTTCTTCTTCTTCCCGTTCATCTTGTCTTATTGCATTCCCCTTTATATAATTTAGCCAAAACTTATTTCCCGTATTTCGACCTAAGCCCAATTTCCATCTAAACTTGTTGACTATCAAAAAAAAAGAAAAAAAAGTTTTAAAAAAAGAAAAGAAAAACTAAAAAGAATTTAATTTTTTTCAAATTCAATTTACAACTAACTAAAATATCATTTTCACAATCCTCCTCATCCTACCTTACGCCTCGTTTCCTCTCTAACTTCATCTTCAATTATGACAATCAACTTTTCGGCTTGAACGACGTTCCGCTTCTTAACACTGTCGAAAGATTTTTAACAAAATAAAAACGTTTAACAAATTTCTTACGCTAAATTAGTTGAATCCATTTTCTATTACATTAACCGAATACTTTTTTCAAAATGGCAGCTGATTCGTTCACTCTTTAAAAAAATAAATATACATTTTTTTCTTAGCTTCGTTTCGAGATTCTATATTAGATAACACTTTTTGAAATTCCTTTAGTGTTTGTTAAAAACATTATATTTTTTTATTTTTATTGAAAATCTCATTGTATTACACAAAGGTTATTCGCTTTTGCACGGCCTCTATCATCAAATGTGACATTCACTGGTAGAGAAAAAATATGTAAAGAATATACTGTTAGCATAATGGTTAGTGGTACAGAAAATGGAATCGGCACGCCGAGATCCAAATCCACCGATATATATATATATATATATATATATATATATATATATATATATATGTGTGTGTGTGTGTGTGTGTGTGCGTGTGTGTATAAAGTGTTATGTGTCCATCGGGAGAAAATTGAATATTTTATAAAAAAAGAAGGTCCGCAAAATGGATTAGTTTTTTGTTTTTTTAGAAAATTTATTATTATTATTATTATTATTATTATTGTTATTATTATTATTATTTAAATTTGCGACACATGTTTCAGATTTTCTGGTATCTTCTTCATGCATTAATTAACCATATTCTGTCAGAATATGAATATTTACATGTATATATATACAAGTATTTAAACCCTCCCCCTATATATATATATATATATATATATATATATATATATATATATATATATATATATATATATATATATATATATATATATTCCGTGTGTGTGTGTTTGTGTGTCCAGTAGGTTGTCAGTTTGTCTGGGCGTTCCCTCCAAGCACAAAAAAGAGCCTGGGCAAGATGTATGGAGGCCCTGTGTTGCCCAAACAACAGAGCCCCCTCTCTACTTTGCTGGCGGGATCCGATGGAATGGTGAACAATACGCTCGGTGTCAGTTTGGCTGCAGGAGTTGTCAGATAGTTTTACACACTGAACTGCCTAACGAAATCCAAGCCGTAATTTCTGCCAGGGTTTTCTTCCTTAGTCTTTTCCTAACCACAAGGCAGTGGGGGTTATTTAGACTATAATCACCTGGATATCTACCCAGGTGTTTTTATGTTCTCGCGTTAATATATATATATATATATATATATATATATATATGTGTGTGTGTGTGTGTGTGTGTGTGTGTGTGTGTGTGGTGTGTGTGTGTGTGTGTGGTAAATGAATAGAGGGAAAATGTGGACAAAAGAACAACTCAAACAAGTATATGTAAGAGATATATTTCATCATACAGGGAGCAGTCGTTTTATATCACCTACATCTACTTGTTTGAGTC
>CM042176.1:57783590-57788590 GCA_023376005.1 Doryteuthis pealeii
CACCCACTCACAAACCCACCAACCCTCTCCATTCATTCTCTCCCTCCTCTCTCTCTCTCTCTCACACATTCTTTCATTCCTTATTTCTCCAAACCCCTCTCTCTCTCTCTCTCGCTCTCTCTCTCTCTCTCTCTCTTTCCCTGTCTCTTGCTATCTCTGATATAAGGGACAAATTATCCTGCTCATCGATCTATATCTCTCCCACTCACAAACCCACCAACCCTCTCCCTTCATTTTTACCCCCTCTCTCTCTCTCTCTCATTCTCTCTCTCTCACACTCTCTCTCTCGTTCCTTATCTCTCCACCTGTCTCTCTCTCTCTCTCTCCATCTCTCTCTCTCTCTCTCTCTCTCTCTCTCTCTCTCTCCTCTCTCTCTCTCTCTCTCTCTCTCTCTCTCTCTCTCATTCTTATCTCTCCACCTCTCTCTCTCTCATTCCTTATCTCTCCACCTCTCTCTCTCTCTCTCTCCTTATCTCTCTCTCTCTCTCTCTCTCTCTCTCTCTCTCTCTCTCTCATTCCATCTCTCCACCTCTCTCTCTCTCTCTCTCTCTCCTCTCTCCACCTCTCTCTCTCTCTCTCTCATTCCTTATCTCTCCCCCCTCTCTCTCTCTCTCTCTCTCTCTCTCTCTCTCTCTCTCTCTCTCTCTCTCTCTCTCTCTCTTGCTATCTCTGATATAAGGGAAAGATTATCCTGCTCATCTATTTATATCTCTCCCAAGAACGGAAAACCCAATCACAAACCCACCAACACTCTCTATTCATTCTCACCCTCTCTCTCATTCCTTATCTCTCCACCTCTCTCTCTCTCTCTCTCACTCTCTCTCTCTCTCTCTTATTCTTTATCTCTCCTTATCTCTCTCTCTCTTTCATTCCTTATCTCTCCACCTCTCTCTCCACTCTCTCTCTCTCATTCCTTATCTCTCCACCTCTCTCTCTCTCATTCCTTATCTCTCCACCTCTCTCTCTCTCTCATTCCTTATCTCTCCACTCTCTCTCTCTCCTCTCTCTCTCTCTCTCTCATTCCTTATCTCTCCACCTCTCTCTCGCGCTCTCTCTCTCTCTCTCTCTCTCTCCATCTCTCCACCTCTCTCTCTCGCGCTCGCTCTCTCATTCCTTATCTCTCACCCTCTTCTCTCTCTCTCTCTCTCTCATTCCTTATCTCTCCACCTCTCTCTCTCTATCCCTCTCTCCCTCTCTCTCTATCCCTGTCTCTTTCTGTCTCTGATATAAGGGACAGATTATCCTGCTGATCTATCTATAGCTTTTCCTTTAGCCTATACCTCTCCCAAGAACAGAAGCATCCACTCACCACCCACCACCTCTTTCCATTCGCACTCCACACTCTCTCTTTCCTTCTTTCTCTCTCTTCCCTATCTCCCCCCTCTTTCCTTCATACTCACCCTCTCCTCTCTCCCCTACCCCTCCTCTCTCTCTCTCTCTCTCTCTCTCTCTCTTTCTTGCTTTCTTTCTTCTGACATTTCCTTCTTTTTTTCATTCATTCTTTCCTCTTTCCTTTGTTACTTTTCTTCTTTCTTTTCTTTCTTCCTTCCTTTCTACCTTAATCTTTTCTTTCTTCTTTCCTACTTTTTTCACGAACATCTACTTTCAGTTCCCTTTCCAATACTCTTAATAATGTTAACGGCGTCTATACCCCCCAGGCAATACCTTCCCCCTTGATTTAAAGGGGCAGAGATAGGTTTATTGTCCAGTGCCTGAGGCGCCCTCCTTGAGGAGGAATGCCAACGGGATCAACGCATCTTTTGCACTCCACCATTCCATGAGATTCGGTTCGTGAGAGGTCCCTCATTAAAAAGACCTTGTGTCATACCCGCATAAGAGGGATGTGAGGTAAATACTACTTTTCTCCTTCCTTCCTACTGTAATTCTTGAAATTCTTATTTCCTTCTTTTTTAGAACCATTAAGAGGAATTACGGGCTCGTAGGGAGCTCTTAATCTCCCGGTGGTAGGATATTGTTTCAGACAAAGAAAACAACACAAATGTAAATTAAACACATATATTAACAAAGGGTACAAAAAATATTGGTGCAAATTTTGTTGGCATTTGCTACAAGACTTATCTGAGAGGTGAAATTTCAGTTCGTTGGAGAAGTGGGACGAGATAGGAAATTCTGGTCACTGTGGTTGTAGAGTGCTGTTGGGACGTCTCTCTTAGAATTTCTTAGGAAGTAAAGTGTTGGGGTGCTTTGCGACGCGTCCATCCAGGCCGGTTCTCGAGCGATAAGTAAAAAACCCTTCTAATGGCCAAGGTGTTGGGAGTGCTTATTTAGCGACTCGCCTCTGTAACTGCCCTTTGAAGTGGGCGGAAGATGGAGCCCTTGTGAAAGTGACTCCACAGGTCGACTGCTTCCAGATAAGTGCCGGGGCTTGATTCTCCCGCCAACCTCGTGTTGGCGATTCGCTCCCTAGCGGCAGGGAAGGTAATTTAACTATCGGTTTTCCAATACCATCTACTTTCAGTACCCTTTCCAATTCTCTTTCTTTCTTTCCTGAATGACAAATCCCGATTAATACAATAAACTCCTCTAACCCTCTCGCTTACTCCCCTCTCTCCCCTGTCTCTCCCTGTCTCCCCCTGTCACCTTTCTATCTCCACCTCTGTCTATCCCCTCTTCCCTCTCTTACCCTAGCTCATTTCAAGGTCATTTCACCCCAGTTAATGACCTTATCGCGGGTTGCGTAACGTTTTGTCTTCACACGGTGATCTTAGTTTAAATCCTGAACGAGGCTGTTCACATTTCGCTCGTGCCAATTGTGGAAAAGTCATGAACAGCTTTCTGTTTCTAGCTACAGATAGATAGACAGAAGGACTTCCTGGTCTCTCTAGCCTCGGAGATAGACGAACTGTTCATTTCTCTCCTCTTTCCTTTCTTTCTTTCTTTCTTTCTTTCTTTCTTTTCTCTTTCCTTCCTTTTTTCCTTTCTTACTGTAATTTTTTGCTTTCTTCTTTCTTTCTTTTCCACAAATATCTACTTTCAGTTCCCCTGTCCAATACTCTTTCTTTCTTTCCTGAATGACAAATCCCGTTAGCACAATAAACCGGTGCCAACTTTGGTATTCAGATATCTTCAGAATGGTAACCAGAACCGCTTTGCAATTCTTCTGCTAATGTCCAAATTCTGGAGAAATCTTCGGACAAAATGAGGAAAGTGCGTGGAATAATAAAACTGCTCAAAATGCAAATCACAGGAGAGCAAAAGAATTCCCGTGAGGTTGACAGATGATCTGATGGCCCGTAAATCGTACTTGGGACAAACTAAATACGCCGTGGCAGTTAAAACATCAATTTCCTAATCTTCTTTGCGGGAAAATAGTAATTTTAGACGTTTAAAATCGTCCCAAAACAACGAAGAGAACAAATCCTGGAACAAAAAAGATCTCACTGTCCAACATAAGAGGAATGTCATTGGAAACCAACAGGAAATAATTATTAAAAGAAGTCTATATCCATAACTAGAAATGTTTGCTTGTCCGTCCACAATAGACAAAAAATGAGTTTGCGTTTTATTAAACGGCATATCAACTTTGATGGGTCATTTAATGCCATAAATGGTTACATACACTTTTTAGACATGTGGATTTCAGTCTTTAAAGTAGCGGTTTTATGGTGGTATTCGGATATTATTTCTCTGAATGTTTGAGATGAGGCTTGACGATTAGTATTATTTGCGTTATTCGGACCATTGTCCCCATCTTCATTGTTCTATTTGTTGGGTCTTACCAATTTTCGCTTTGATATAGTTTGTCCTTATGGCATTATTTTGTGCAGCAATTATTAGTGATTCAGTTTCTCTTTTGAGGTTTCCTTTTCTTAACCATGTTATTATTATTATTATTATTATCATTATTATTATTATTATTATCGAGTTTTTCACACCTGCTGTGGCTGGTGGTTCACTGAAGCCTGAGTCTCTTCAGGTCTCCAATAATCTTCTGACTATTCTAAAAATGATGTGGTTTGGATAGTCTCGATTTTTCCTCTGATTTCTAATTCACCCTAATTTTTTCCCGTGCTGGTATTTTTGGTTGAAGAGTTCCAGTACTGGAGTTTGGTAATAAATAATACTTAATAATATCCGTTTTTTAAACTGATACATATTCATATTTTTGGTTACAGACTTTCAATGTTGTAGAGTTTGGTAATAGATAATACCTAATTATATCCATTTTTGAACTGATTATATATTCATATTTTTGGCTACAGAGTTTCAATGTTGTAGAGTTTGGTAATAGATAATACCTAATAATATCCGTTTTTGGACTTATGCATATTCATATTTTTGGTTACAGATTTTCAATCCTGTAGAGTTTTATAATAAGTAATACCTAATAATATCAATTTTAATTGTGTGATATTTCTCCACGGACAATAAAATGCTGGTAGTTTTGTTTTGAGAGTTCCAGTGTAGGAATTTGGTAATGAATAATACCTAATAATATCCATTTGTATGGTATAATGTTTCACCAAAAAATGCTAAAATTCTGGTAGTTTTTGAGAGACAGTTTCAATGGCATTCTTTGCGTGTGTCTGTGTGTCTGTGTGTCGGTTCACCCAGCGGCAACACTAACAAGTGCGTGTACTATCAATGAATTATTTCGAAATGTTTTTCATCTGCTTGGGGATATTTTGGAAGATAGGGGGAGGTTGGCGGACATCGATCTGCGAGAAATCAATGACCCTCCGCGTTAACCCTGGCGTCAATATCGGTTTTACGGATTTGGCCTCGTTCCCACTCAACTGCACTTGGCTTCCGGTTCAAGTTCTCTTTTCGGTCAACAGTCTGGCCGAGCTGACTGATCTTGCCAAAAGCGAGACCAAAGGATCTTGACCTCTGTCCAAAATGGCCGGTTCAAATTTGCTTTCTACGAACGGAGTTCATGTCAGGCGCACAAAAACACAAATGCGGGCGTGTACATTTACACATTCGCACACGCGTCCACACACACACGAAGACACACATGCACATACAGACACACACAT
>CM042176.1:57793590-57796090 GCA_023376005.1 Doryteuthis pealeii
CTTTGCGTTTATTCAGTTTCGAAAAAGAATGGTTTTGTTTGTTTTATTCGTAGATCGATTTTGAGGTTGTGAGCAGAGAAAATCAAAAAAACGTAAAACGTAAAACGAAAAACGAAAAACGTAGTCGAGTATGTTAATCTTGCCTTTGTATCGTTTCGTTTCCAAAATTCTCCTTTTTGTTATGTTCTCTTTTCACATAGGTTTATAGAAAAGCAGGAATGACAATAACGAAACAAGGAGGATAGCTTTCTTTCTTTTTTTCTGCTCGTATCTAATAACAAAGTGTTTGTTTTAAATAGAAATTTAATTTTCTTCGTTGGAATTTTTTTTTGCAAATCCAACTCAAATTTTAGAGGAACATTTTGGTGCAACCGATTTTCTTCGGTTTAGTGGAATATGGAAGGAGATAATCTTTTTTGGGTTAATCCGGAATTTACATAGATAAGATTTAAACAAGCAAAGGTTAACCGGGATTTTTAGGGTTTACTGGACTTTTCTACAAAAGAAAACTACATGCAAGCTAGAGATACGTACGATCGATTTAAATATGTTTAAACAAAATTCTCTCTCTCTCTCTCTCTCTCTTCCTCTCTCTCTCTCTCTCTCTCTCTCTCTCTCTCACACACACACACACACACACACACACACACACACACATACACACATATATATATGATGGATTCTCCCGTCGATTTCGACGTATGAGGTTAGACAACCTCTTTCATTTAACCTTGTGTGTTAATCGCAGGTGACATTTCAGCCCTGTCAATGACTTGCAAAGAAGTCCACAGATGGAACAAGAGTGTGGATTATTAGAATGTATTGCTGGGACACTAGCCAATGCTCTAGTCCTTTCTCTAGCTTGACGCAGCTTGGTCATTTTATTTATATATATATATATATATATATATATATATATATATATATATATATATATAGGTTTTAAGATCTCAACCATTGGACTCATCTGATGATTGGATTACCATAAAACTTTAAGTTATGAGTGTAAATCCATAAATATATTGATTATATATATATATATATATATATATAATATATATATTATATATATTTATACTATATATTATTATTTATATTTTGCTTGAAGGCAATTACAATGCGTATATCGTATAAAATTCGATGATTATAGAAAATAATCATGACAAGTGAACCTCGGCAAACAATTGTGCGGCGCATAAAACATCGTACAGTCTGTTTCAACGTTATTAAGTCTCATCAGCGATGTATACTAACGATTTCCCTCCGACAGAAATCGAAACCGGGAGTCCAGCAGGCAGAGTCAGAGACTTTACCGCTCGACACCGATTCAATAATTATCTAATTTTATACGATATACGCATTGTAATTGCCTTCAAGCAAAATATAAATAATAATATATACTTTATCCAACAATGCTTCTAAAAACAAACATCCAATATATATATTATATATATATATATATATATAATATTTTTGTGTGTGTTGTGTGTGGTGTGTGTGTGTGTGTGATCCAATTGACTGGTAAGTAAGGATGATCTATTTGTGATCATCGAAATCTTACTGTACATCCATACTGTATGCTCTTGTAGGTGCAAACATATAGATTTATACAAGCATTTTTAAAAATCCCTAAGAGAGCTCAATGTATAATAACTAAGAAATTAACTTTATATTTAGCCATTGAGAGAAACGGTGAATACGTGGGTTAGATAGATAGATAGATAGATAGATAGATATGAACAGATTGAAATAGATAGATAAGAGCAACCGAAAATAGATAGATAGATAAATAAATAGATGAATTTAATTGCGATGGGTAAGAACAGATATATGTGTTTTAAAACAGTATTTTAAAAGTATGAAATTGACAAATTCGGAGAGAGAAATAGAGAGAGAGAGAGAGAGAGAGTGAGAGAGAGAGATAATATGAGAGAGAGGGGGGAAGAAAGAGAGAGAGGAGAATTTGGTTTTGTCCTTTTTTCTATTCAATCCTAAGATCTTTGTAGAAAGTTAGTTTTTACAAAACCAATTTATCTCAATATTCGACATGTTAGACTTTCTTTAAATCAAACATTCTACAATTCTTCAGATCAAATTCGCCACAAATAAGTTTTACTGATAGGGAGTGAAAAAAATAAGATGGGGGATTTTAAAATAACCCATTCGTTTCCCTTTTGCTTATATCAGGTTCAACATTTTGATGGCTTTCTTTTTTTTTCTTTTTTTTTTTTTGTTTGCTTGTTTGTTTGTTTATGGGTGGGGGGGGGTCTTTTAAATTTTTTTTTCTTTTTTAATCTCAACCGGGTCGGTCGGATTTCATTTTAGTGCAGAAAACTTTCAAACGAATAAAAAAAAAAAATAAGAGAAAAATACAACAAAAGCAAATATTTCACATTTTCCCCTTCTTTTCACCCTCTTTTAACCTCTTGTATTTTTTGTTTCTTTGTTTAAATTTTTGAGGTTTTTTATTCACTTTCTTTTATTTCTTCTTTCTATCAGT
>CM042176.1:57801090-57811090 GCA_023376005.1 Doryteuthis pealeii
AAAACTCAAACTCAAACTCAAACAAATTGGGTAATTCGATCTGCTTGTGCAGTAAGTGGGAATCCGCCCTAAACATCACAGACCGACACCCACGGACAATAAGTGGTCGCATTAGAGGGTGGGGCTTACCCCTTTGCAGAGGTGGCAGTCGGTGAATTCTAAAGCTTTTGGATGAGGCATATGACTTACCACTGACGTGAGTCCAATGATGCAGTGTTAAATTAAATTGTGTTTTGACAGAAAGGTATGTTAGTTATCCATTTCAGGCTGTTTGAATGTAACACTCATTTTTGGTTGATAGTTGATCACATGACGTCACCAAAATATTAACCAATCAGAATCTTACAATCAAATTTCAACGTTTTCACTTTTCCATTTTGATTTTAACTGAATGTCAGGTCCGAATTTTAAGTTATTAAGAAGAAGTTTGATTTATTGCGATCGGATGATAATTAATAAAGGCAAAACTGAAATAACAAAGGACGGATGGAAGAGGAGAAGGAGAGGAGGAGAGGGGAGGGAAGAAGAAAGGGGGTGAGGGGAGAAAGAAGAAAGAAAGAAAAAGAAAGACAGAAAGAAGAGAAAGAAAAAAGAAAAGGAAGATGATTTCATCGTAGTAGAATTATGAAATAGAAGAAAGAAAGAAAGAAAGAAGAAAAAAAAGAAGATTATCATCGAGATAGAAAAAGAAAAGAAAGATAAGAAAGAAAAGAAAGAAAAAAAAAAGAAAAAAAAAAAAAAAAAAAGAAAAGAAACGAAGAAAGAAGGAAAAAGAAAGAGAAAGAAAGAAAGAGAGATTATCACGTAAGAAATGAAATAGAATAAAGAAAAAGAAAGAAAGAAAGAAAGAAAGAAGAAGATGATCATCGTAAGAAAAGAAAGAAAGAAAGACAAAGAAAAGAGATTATCATCGTAGAAATAAATGAAAAGAAAGAAAGCAAGAAAGAAAGAAGAAAGAAAGAAGATTATCATCGAGAAAGAAAGAAAAGTAAAGAAAGAAAGGGAAGAAGTTAGGAAAAAGGAGGGGATGGAAAGAAGGACGGAAGGAAGAAGGGAAGGAAGGGAGAGAGAGAGGAAAGCAAAGAAAGAGAGAGAGAGAGTAAGAGAGAGAAGGAAGGGGCAGGAGAAAGAGGAATTGGGGAGAGAAGGAGAAGAGGACGACACGAAGAACGATGATATGAAAGAGAAGGAATTAAAGAGAAGGAAGGAAGTCCAAACAACGAGAACAAAGGGTTTAAAAGGGCTGAAGAACGAGGGGAGAAGAAACAGGGAAGAAAACAGAAACGATGAAACAGGAGGAGATTTAAAAAAAAAAACCAAATTAAGAATAGTAATAAGACATAACATGATAGAAAGAGAAAAGAAGAAACATAAATGAAAACGTGAAGTGCGCGTTGTTTTGATAGCGAGCCAAATATGTAAATTGATATCATCTATAATAATTTTGTTGCAGTCCTTGAAAACCCTTTCGTTAAAAAGCAGTTGGTCATGTGATTTCATGTCATAATTACCAAAACATTCTGTTTTTTGCACATTTCATCCTTTTTGGGGTTTTTTTGTTATTTTTGTTATTTTTTGTTTTGTGTCTTTTCATTTCTCTCAGACTCTTCAGAAAGACAAAGCACAAAAATGGAATCCCAATAATATCGATTTTGAAGATGAAAAATCAAAACAAAAAACATTTATTTTCACAACGATATTTTGGAATTTGTTTTTATTTTTTTCTCAATAAACAAAATGAAATTGCGTAATAATAAGATGAATTACATGAAGTTGCTTTTAGGTCCGCCACTAAAACACCTGTTCAAATTCTAACCACTTCAAATATAATAATAATAATAATAATATAATTATGACAAAAGGGAATAACTACACTAATCCAGAAAGTCCCACAAAAAGGAAACGCTTCCTAGGCAATTATAAGACCAATAACTGTCTACCTATATGTGGAAAAATTCTAACTGCTGTTATTAAAAGAAGAAATATACTTTTCACTCAATTGGCGGAAACTTCTCTCCAGAAGAACCACGAAAAGATGCGCAAGGAAATAGAGGGTACCCATGCATTTACTTTATATAGACAAATACATTCTTAGAGAAGTAAAAAATAGACGGAAAAATATTGCAATGGCCTGGATTGAACAGAAAAGCTATGACATGGCCCGACATTACTTGGATTTTAGAATGTCTAAAAAATGTTAACAAAACTTCAACCATATATTCATAAACCTTCATTGAGAAAAAGCCATGGAAAACTGCGAGTTCAATTTAAAAGCTGGAAAACAATCCCTAGCAGACGTAACAAATCCAAAGAGGTATACTTCCAAGGAGACTCCATTACACCACTACTATTTATATAGCATGATGCCGCTGAAATCAATACTTAAAAAAATGTTACAGGGGCATACAAAGTTCCACTAACTCACGAGAAAAAGCATATTGAAACGGTCAAAGGAGTGAAAAATAACAATCTTTGCATTATACTCTTGTTCTTTAATTGTATGAACTGTTACATATTGTATAACCCTCTGGTTAAAAAATGACACCGGTTCCAAATCGTCAAGATGAATTTGAAAATTATCTGGTGTTACTTATCACCGAATTTCTTATTTTTTATATTGTCGTCAGCTCTGCTAAATAATAGACCATTCCATTTTAATTAGAAAGAAAGAAAGAAGGAAGAAAAAGGACATGCTAAGATAGAGAGAGAAAGTCAATGGGCCGGGAAGCGATAACGCTATGCTGTTTCAATCGACATAATAAAAAAGATGGAAAAAGAAAGAAAAAAACAAAAAAAAGAGTTAGAGAGAGAAGAGAGAGATAGAGAGAGAGAGAGGGGGAGAGAGAGAGTTTAATCAAGATTATTATACTTTTTTAGAAATTGAACTATTTAGCAATAGCTCTTAAAGGATCATATCAAACGTGTAAAAAATTGATTTATCATTACTGTGGTATATCTACAAGTCCTGCTACTTAAATATGTTATGCTTTTTAGAAATTGAACGTATTTCTCAATAGCTCTTAAGTACATATCCAAAAGATTGTAACAACTGAAACATCATTTATATGTGATATTTCTTACGGGATTCACTACATAATTATTGAACTATAGCAATTAGCTCTTAGATAAACTATATCAAACGTATGTATATTAAATTATCATAATGTGGTATATCATAGGTCCTTGCACTAGTAAAGAGAGTCTAAAATAACTTTAATATGTGATATGTAAAATCACAACAGTATTTGGACCGCTGTATACCTCCAGCCTTTTCATCTCATGTATTCCGTGTAACCAAACTGGAAATAATTTTGAATAGTGTTGTACAGGAGTTTAACCACCCCTACAAGATGGACTGGTCCATAGCCTTTATGAAGAAATCGACGTCGCAATGAAAAGTCAGGAAAAATATAATCGGCGACGAAATCACTGGCATTTGACTACAGACCATTTGGACCCTCCTCATTCTTGTACGGCTTGTCTTGTAAAATTGCTACGTACTTTCTTGTTCTATGTAATAAGTTATCTGTAGCACCAGATACAAGTGCATTGAATTTAAAAATAATATTATCAAGCATACTATTTCTCTGTGTATCTTTCCACTTCAACGATACAAACAATAGTTTAAGCTGTTGATTCCCTGTGTTGGGTTATGCTATGCTTCGAATTACACAGGAAACACCTGAGAAAGGCCAGAGGCATACAGCGGCCGAACGTTGGGAATTTTTTAAATTTTGTATTGCTATTACTTATATTAATTATTAGTTTGTGTTAATATTATTATAACTTTATATTATTTTATATTCTTTTACAGGTAAGTGGTTTGTCCTTGTTGACCGCCCCAGAAAGAAGGGTGAGCTATTCAAAATTATTATTATTATTTTTTTATTGATTGATTTTAATTGTATGTCAACCGTGTTCTAGGGTTATTTTTATGCCTAGGAGTTAGGGAATTGCATTCACTGTACATTCATATTTACCTTTTTGTGAAAGTTGTTAAGAACTTTGTTTTGGTAATTTATGAGGAAAAGTGCACGTTCCCGCCGTCTTCTGCCACAAGAGTTTTGCTGCCGGTTGGCATTTAAAAATAACGACCACAGCCTCAGTCTATTCAAAACTATCCATCTATCTATCTATATCAATTTGATTCATATTTTATCGTATATTACTTTTAAATACTAAGATTTTTTTATTCATGTTTGTTACTGTCTTGTTTTTAGTTTAAATAAACAAGAATTACGACAAAAAAATACGAACCCCCCCCAAATACCATTTACTGTCGAAAATAATCATATCTAATCTCCATTTGTTCACTATCTATATATATTATTTTGTTTGTTTATCTATCTATCGTATACTTAGTCTATTCACAAACTAATATCCATCTTCATATCTAAACAAGGACATTTACGACAAAAATTACGATAAATAAACAAAACTTACAGAGCTGGGATTTGATATTTGATATTGTCACGGGTTAGCGGTTTATTTCGAGGCGGGAGACCGGGACGCACTTCCTTCATAAATTTAACACTTTTTTTTATACACACTTATGCCAAGTATTCCATTTGGTGGTGCGTGGTTTAATGGTTAGAAATTCGTACAAAAATGGACTCATCAACTCGAGTTCAAATCCTGGACGCAGACTGCTTGCATTTCAACATATGTGCTAGATACCCTTTGAAAGGTATTTTTATTAATCCGTTTCTTTCATGTTGATTTTAAAGTATAAATCAAGATCATATATACTTTTTAGATACTGAACTACTTAGCAATTAGCTTCTTAAGTAAACATTATCAAAGGTTATAATAATTTAAATATCATACTTGTTGGTATATCCACAGGTCTGCTATACAGAGGAATTAAATTAAGAATATATATGACTTTTTACATATTGAAATATTTAGGCAATAGCTCTTTAAGTAAACATATCAAAGTTATTAATAATTAAATTATCCATACTGTGGTATATCCACACGTACTGCTAACAGAGAATTAAGTCAAGATTATTTACTTTTTTACATTACGAATATTCAAAAACAATAGCTCTAAATAACATATAAAACGTTCGTAATTAATTTAAATTATTTATACTGTGCCTATATCCACAGGTCCTGCTAGTAAGAGAATTAAATTAGAATGATCATTACTTTTTAAATATATAACATTTTTCCGACCCCTCCACGCGAGCGGATGTGACACAGGGTCCAATTCTTAAGCGGAGTTCTAACAGTTTAAATTAGAGTTTTTTCCTTCTGCCTAGATGGTTGCCTAACTAAGGCTAAAAAGAGCCCACTCTGCCCTAACTAATTTTATCCATAGCTGGAAGGAGAGTAGGATTCATACCTTTCCCAAGGGTATTAGCGCCTAAGTGAAATGCAATTACCACGTCTAGGCATTTGAACTCGGGGTGACGAGTCCATTTCCCATGACTTTAACCATGCACCACGCGCTTCCAAATGTTTTAAATATAGAACTACTTTGCAATAGCTCTTTAAAGTTTAAACATATCAAAAGGTTATAATAATTTAATTATCATACTGTGGTTATATCCACAGGTCCTTTTTTATTATTTCCCTCTCGCTTTCTTTTTTTAATGGAGAAAGCCAGATAGAAAGTCTGGTTCCGAGGGAAAGATGTCACTTGATTGACAGAACTTTTCCGCAGTTATGTCCGGCTGTCCGGGTCATGGCGTTTCTTCTGTGTGGTGAGGTGTTGATGTTTCCTTCGAATAGCGTCAGTAACTTTTCAATTCCTTTTTCGCTGGAGTCCTAAAAGTTCAGATGATATTTGTCTTTATCCCCGCACTCCTGTTTATCTTCACATCTGCCGCCTTCTCTGCCACTTGGACCTTTTGGATTATTTTTCTTATATAAGGTGTCTGAAGTCCACCACTTAAACTTGAGACTCCTTGCATGGGGTATGGATTATCATGACAATCTCTCTCCATCCGTCCCTATCACTCATCATCTCGGGGAGGTCCTCTATGCAGCTATACCTGTATCCGCACAGAGCTGAATCAATGTACCTATTTGCTGGTCGGCCCACACTGGCGCTGCCCATGTGCTGGCCTTCCACAGGAGAAACGTCACTTTATGGTTCGTCCTTGCTCCTCAGCAGTGTACCAGCGTGTCTTGTCCGTCTTACTCGCGATGGTTTAGGTGATATGTGGCAGGTGATTCTCTTCTTCCNGGGCGAAGAAAGAAAAAAGAAAGAAGAAAGAAAGAAAGAAGAAGGCAGAGTGATCATCGTAGAAATTGAAATAGAAAGAAAGAAAGAAGAAAGAAAAGAAAAAGTGAAATTATCATCGAAAAGAAAAAAGATAAGAAAGAAAGAACCAGAAAAAGAAAAGAAAGAAAGAAAGAAAAAAAGAAAAGAAAAGAAAGAAGGAGATTAGCATCGTAGAAATGAAATAGAAATAAAGAAAAAGAAAAAAAGGAAAAAAGAAAGAGAAGATGATCATACGTAGAAGAAAGAAAGAAAGAAAGAAAGAGATTATCATCGTAAGAAATGAAATAGAAAAGAAGGAAAGAGAAGAAAGAAAAGAAAGAAAAAAGAAGAATTATCATCGCAGAAAAGAAAGAGAAAGAAGAAAGAAAGGGAAGAAGTAGGAAAGAGGGAGGAAAGAAGGACGAAGAAGAAGGGAAGGAAAGAGGGAGAGAGGAAGAAAGAAAGAGAGAGAGAGATAAGAGAGAGAAGGAAGGGCAGGAGAAAGAAGGAATGGGGAGCAGGGGAGAGGAAAAAAAAATTACAGAAAGAGAGAAAGAAAGAAGGAAGAAAGAGTAGACAGCAAAAATAGGAGAGAGGAAGGAAGAGAAAGAGCGGACAGGAAAGGAAAAACAAGGAAGAAAAGAGAGGAAAGAAAAGGAAGAAGTACACGGGAGCTGGAGAGAATGAAGGAATAGGAAGGAAGGAGGAAAAGTGGGGAAGGAGAAGGAGAAGGAGGAAAGGGGGAGGGGGAGGAAGTAGCGAAAGGGAGGAGAGTGGGGACAAGGAAAGGAGCCAAAAAAGGAGAAGAAGAGGAAGGGGGGGGGAGGCGGAGGCGAAACGAAGATGGAGGAACGAGAAGGAGGCAGGTATAGCCGAAGCAGGAAGAAATGTGAAAAATGGGGAGCAGGAGGGAGAATGATAGGGTAGAAGACGCAGATGGGAAGGGGAGAAAGAAGCGGGACGGATGGAAATATTAGGGGGAAGAGGAAAAACTGAGAATCGTGGGGAAAGAGGCGAGAAAACAAGAATAATGGAACGACATAGAAAGAGGAAAGGTGAGAGGAGGCAAGAGGGGAGGGGGAAGGGAGGCGAGAGAGCTGCCAGAAGAGAAGACGAAGGAGAAGAGGACGACGAAAGAACGATGATATGAAAGAAGGAATAAAGAGAAGAAGGAAAGTCCAAACGAACGAACAAAGGGTTAAATGGCTGAAGGAACGAGGGGGAGAAGAAACAGGGGAAGAAACAGAACGATGAAACAGGGGGATTTAAAAAAAAAACAAATGAAGAAATAGACATCATGATAGAAAGAAAGAAAGAAAAAATGAAAACGTGAATCCTTTTTTTGACGAAGCAAATATTAAATAATCATCTAAAAATTTTGTTGAGTCCTTGAAAACCTTTCGTAAAAAGCAGTTGTCATGTGATTTCATTCATAATTACAAAACATTCTGTTTTTGCAACATTTCATCTTTTTGGGTTTTTTTTGTTATTTTTGTTTTTTTGTTTTGTTGTCTTCATTTTCTCTCAGACTATCAGAAAGACCAAAGCACAAAAATGGAATCCAATAATATCGATTTTGAAGATGAAAAATCAAAACAAAAAAACATTTATTTTCACAACGATATTTGGAAATTTTTTTTTCTCAATAAACAAAATGAAATTGGTAATAATGAAGATGAATACATGAAGTTGCTTTTAGGTCCGCCACTAAAACACCTTTCAAATTCTAACCACTTCAAATAATAATAATAATAATAATAATAATAATAATGACAAAAGGGATAACTACACTAATCCAGAAAGTACCACAAAAAGGAAACATCCCTAGCAATTATAGACCAATAACTTGTCTACCTATGATGTGAAAAATTCTAACTGCTGTTATAAAAGAAGAAATATACTTTTCACTCAATTGGCGGAAACTTCTCCCAGAAGAACAGAAAAGATGCCGCAAGGGAAAAGAGGTACCCATGATTTACTTTATATAGACAAATACATTCTTAGAGAAGTAAAAAATAGACGGAAAAAATATTGCAATGGCCTGGATTGATTACAGAAAAGCCTATGACATGTCCCCACATACTTGGATTTTAGAATGTCTAAAAAATGTACAAAACTTTCAACAATATCATAAACTTCATTAAAAAAGCCATGGAAAACTGGCGAGTTCAATTAAAAGCTGGAAAACAATCCCTAGCAGACGTAAAATCCAAAGAAGTATCTTCCAAGGAGACTCATTATCACCACTACTATTTATTATAGCAATGATGCCGCTCAATCATATACTTAAAAAATGTACAGGGGATACAAATTCACTAACTCACAAGAAAAGATATGAAAAGGTCAAAAGGAGTGAAAATAACAATCTTTACATTAATACTCTTGTTCTTTAATTGTATGACTGTTATCATATTGTATAACCCTCTGGTTAAAAATGACACCGTCCAAATCGTCCAAGATGAAATTGAAAATTATCTGGTGTTACTTATCCACCGAATTCTTATTTTTTATATTTGTCGTCAACTCTGCTAAATAATAGACCATTCCATTTTTATTAGAAAGAAAGAAAGAAAGGGAAGAAAAAGGACATGCTAAGATAGAGAGAGAAAGTCAATGGGCGGAAGCGATAACGCTATGCTGTTTCAATCGGACATAATAAAAAGATGAAAAGAAGAGAAAAAACAAAAAAAAAAGAGTTAGAGAGAGAGAGAGAGATAGAGAGAGAGAGAGAGAGAGAGAGAGAGAGTTTAATCAAGATTATTATACTTTTTACAAATTGAACTATTTAGCAATAGCTCTTAAGGGATCATATCAAACGTTGTAAAAATTGATTTATCATACTGTGGTATATCTACAAGTCCTGCTACTAAATATTGTTATGCTTTTTAGAAATTGAACTATTTCTCAATAGCTCTTAAGTAAACATATCAAAGATTGTAACAAACTGAAACATCATATTGTGGTATATCTACGGGTCCTACTAATATTGAACTATTTAGCAATAGCTCTTAGATAAACTTATCAAACGTTGTAATAATTGAATTATCATAATGTGGTATATCCATAGGTCCTGCTAGTAAAGAGAGTTAAAATTAACTTTATATGTGATATGTAAAATCACAACGTTTGGCCGCTGTATCCTCCAGCCTTTCTCTCATGTTTCCTGTGTAACCAAACCTGGGAAATAATTTTGAATAGTGTTGTACAGGAGTTAACACCCCTACAAGATGGACTGGTCCATAGCCTTATAAGAATCGACGTCGCAATGATAAAGTCAGGAAAAATATAATCGGACGAAATCACTGCATTTGACTACAGACATTTGACCCTCCTCATTCTTGTACGCTTGTCTTGTAAATTGTACTACTTCTTGTTCTATGTAATAAGTATCTGTTAGCACCAGATACAAGTGCTTGATTAAAATATATATCAAGCATACTATTTCTCTGTGTATCTTTTACCACTTCAACGATACAAACAATAGTTTAGCTGTTGATTTCCCTGGTTGGGTTATTGCTATGCTCGAATACACAGGAAACACCTGAGAAAGGCCAGAGGATACAGCGGCCGAAACGTTGGGAATTTTTTAAATTTTGTATTTGCTATTACTTATATTAATTATTAGTTTGTGTTATGATTATTATAACTTATATATTATTTTATTTCTTTTACAGGTAAGTGGTTTGTTCCTTGTTTGACCAGCCCCAGAAAAGAAGGGTGAGCTATTCAAAATATTATTATATTTATTGATTGATTTTAATTGTATGTCAACGTGTCTAGGGTTATTTT
>CM042176.1:57816090-57828590 GCA_023376005.1 Doryteuthis pealeii
TGGCTATGATCATTCATTCTTAAACTTTTCCATTCTCATCTAACACAATTATTGCTAAAAAAAACTTATCTGCTAATTTACACGTCAGTGTTACCCTCATATTCCCCCATAATATTACAATATGAAACTCCTCAGTTGAATAGTACCACTACTGTCCTTCAATAACCCACGAAGATTGATATGCCATTAAACAAAGAAACCGAAACCAAGTCATAAGCAATATATCTCGAAGAATGAAGAATTGAATAGTGACCAATATTCATTATTTTTCTTGTTTTTGATGAATCCGTTTCTTTCATGTTAATTTTAATTGCTTTTTTATGGCATCCATTCAAATCACTTCAGCCTCGAGTCATCTGTAAATATTCACGAGTGGAAAGAAAAGATTAAGTTCTTTTAGTTCCTCTCTTCTCTTCTCGACACGAAGAGCGAATTCTTCATTTCCGATTTCTACTATTTACCAAAGATCAGTGGAATGACCGAACCATCTGAATAGATACAATAAAAAGAGATAAATAAATAAAAAGAGAAAAATAATTTTAAAAAATAAAAGAAAGAAATACGAGACAAAAAGATGAAGGATACTTGACAATGCTTCATCTAATGAACAAAACAAAAAAACAAAAGAATAATAATAATCTTATTATAATGGAATTGTGTGTTTTTCTGTCTGTAACCGAAACTATATTACTACTCAAGTCATAATTCCCTTAATTATTTACGTCAAATTCTCCATGATTTCGTTCTTTTAAACCTTCAGTTATTAATAAAAATTGCTTTACATTATTAATACTGTTAACCATATCAACATACTAATAACATGCAATTATATTTATATATACAACAAAATAGCGGTTTACAGTGTGAATGGGAAGACTAATTTGCATATTGATCGTAAAAAATGTGATTTTAATAAATATATGCTTAGTATTATTGATTTCTAACTGTTTGGTTTTATTTTAATGAATATAAGCAAAAATCTCTTCAATGAATCTTAAATGAAATCCATTAACAAGAAAAAATAACTGTCATTTTATTCTTTACTTCCTCTTTTTAACTAAATACTTAAATTAGAAAAAAATAACAATGAAAGACGAGAGTGTTGGAAGAGTAAGTTTCAGTTGTTCTATTTTTCGATTATACCCACCTCTGTTTCAAATCTTTTATTATACTCCCTCTGTTTCACATCTTTTTATCTGCATTCTTATTCAGTTTTATTAGCCTTTCTAATTTAATATAATATTTTATTACATTAAAACTTAAATACATGCACCCGGAGGGTGCATATATTTGCTAGTAATAATAATAATAATATTGTGACTATTTCATTGTTGTTGTAATATGAGTCGTACTGTTAATCGAAGCGGAAAATGAAAGCAGAGGACGAATCAAATTGTGTCCTAGTGTGGCACTAGTGGCGTTATGGTTTTTTTGTTTTAAAAATGGACTCGACGACCAGAGTTCAAATCTTAGAATATCTCAACTCTTGTTGGGTTATTTTTTTAAAAAGAAGCTTTGTTTAATTCATTCTTGATGGGTATTCAAATTTTTTCAAACTCCATTTTTAAAAAATATTCTTCGATGCTTGTTTGGTTGGATTTATAGCATGCTAATAAAGATGAGGACAATAGACCGAATAATCCAGATAATACAAATTACCAAACTCCATCTCAAAAATTCAGAGAAATAGTGCCACTACTTCTCTGAATGTTTGAGATAAGGCTTGATGATTAGTATAATCTGCGTTATTCGGACTATTGTCCTCATCTTTATTGTTATCAGTACAACGTTTCGGTCGAAATTCACACTGAATTGTCCAATTGGACACATGGCCTAGTGGATAAGGTAGTTAGGTTAAGACAGTTCTAAGTGACAGTTATCTCTGGATTCCAGGTTCAGTCCTGAGCGGCGGCAGTAACATAGAATAATAATTAACACAACTCCTACCCCAGCTATGGTTAGCAGAATGAGAACAGGATATCCCCGTGGACTAAATAAAGGGTTAGGTTCAAAGTTCCATGATGGCTCCCGATTACGACAAGAAAGTTCCCGAGTTCGAAAAGAAGGTTCCCGAGTCCGAGAAGGTTCACGAGTCCGACAAGAAATACTTGAAGAAGGCCGGAGGTATATCGGCCGAAACGTTGTACAGATAACAATGAAGATGAGGACAATAGTCCGAATAACGCAGATAATAGTACCACTACTGTTCTTCAATAACCCCTGAAGATTGATATGCCATTAAACATAGAAACCGAAGCAATATATCTCGAAGAAAATAAAAAAAAAAGAATCATGATAATAATATTGCGACTATTTCATTGTTGTGTGCTACTGTTAATCGAAGCGGAAAATGAAAGCACAGGACAAATAAGATTCTGTCCTAGTGTGGCACTAGTGGGGTAATGGTTATCGTTGAAAAAAGATGGACTCGGCGACCAGAGTTCAAATCTTGGATGGTTGGTTGGTTGGATTTTACGACATGCCAACGCATTGGGACATGGAATGCAGAAGACTTTTTGTTGTATTCATTCTTGAATATATATATATATATATATATATATTATAATATAGTGTGAGATGGTCACTGTTTCAGCTTTTGCTGGAATGGTGTACCAAATGCAGTATTATTGGTAAAGTGCTCAATATAAAATAGAGCTGTTATATAATATAATAAAATAAATATATAAAGGTTTTACATATCTGTTTATTTGGTGACAAAGGAACATTCACAACCATAAAAAAACATTTTTTGATACGTCTTCACCTGATGATTGCATCGCATGAAACCAATATGGTCATGAATGTTCCTTTGTCACCTAATATATAGATATGTAAAACCTTTATATTATTTATCTTATTATAGGGGTCGGATTAGCTCAGTTGGTAGAGCGTTCGACTCGAAATCACAAGGTTCCCAGTTCGATACTGGTCATCGCCAACTCAGCGTATGAGTAGCACAGATACCGACTTTAGGCCGCCCCGATGACTTTACTTTATATATATATATATATATATATATATATATATATATATATATATATATTACTAACCATAAAGTACCTTGCAATAGAGTGCTAATAATTGAGGTTGTTAGTAGACGGTTCTGCACTTGTCACACAGAATTATTAGATTGTTGAATTTGACCAATCAATGAAGGACAACGGCAAATGAATATCCAATCAGCTCTCATTAAATTCATTTCATATTTGTCTCCCCGCCCTTTGATTTGAGGGTTTGTTTTTTTCTTTTTTCTCCTTATTCTTATTATTTTTATCTATTCATATTTTTTTTCATTTTTTTGGGGGGATGGGAATCCTCGTAGTGTAGTGGCTAATGTTCTGGATGTTGACATAACCAGCTGTTGTTTCGGCTCATTAGCTTTTTCATAGTGTGTGTGGTTAGGCTAATTTAGAAGAGAAATATCTCAATTGAGAGCTAGGATCTGGATCTGGTGTCGCTAAGGCAGTTTCATTGTTATCGCCATGTTTTGTTCCACCAACTCCTTTGACGATACGGTCCAGCCGTTTCTCTCCTCTTAGACAACATTTGGTGAAGAGAGGAGATATGCTGCATTGGAAGCAGTCGAACTCCCCATAGCCTTGGCTTAGGCGCAAATCCATTGACAAAATGACGGAAATCACTAACAGAATTAATCAAGATATTTATTAAGCTTAACTTGATACGAACAACGAGAATAAGAATAGATGAATAAATAAAGGAATAAGAAAGAAAAAGAAAAAGAAAGAAAGAAAAGGAAAAAGAAAGAAAGAAAAGGAAAAAGAAAGAAAGAAAAGTATAACTAAAAAAAAGGAAGACAGAGTTAAGAAAGAAAGAAAGAAAGAAAGAAAGAAAGAGAGAGAGAACGAAAGAGAGAAAGAAAGAAATAAAGAAAGAAAGACATGACTAAAACAGAAAGGCAGGGTTAACAAAGAAAGGACAAAATGAAAGAAAGAAAGAATAAAAGTATGTAATGATAAAGAATGAATAAACAAATGAACAAGAAAGAAAGAAAGAAAGAAAGGAAAGAAAGTGTAATTAGAAAGAATAAAGAAAGAAAGAAAGAAAGGAAGAAAGAAAGAAAGAAAGAAAGGCCTAACGAAACAGAAAGACAGGGTTAACAAATAAAGAAGGAAAAAAGAAAGAAAGAAAGAAAGAAAGAATAAAAGAGTGTAATAAGAAAGAATGAATAAAGAAAGAAAGAAAAAAGAAAGAGAGAAGAAAGAGAGAAAGAAAGAAAGAAAGACATGAAAAAACAGAAAGGCAGGGTTAACAAAGAAAGAAAAAAAAGAAAGAAAGAAAGAATAAAAGTATGTAATGATAAAGAATGAATAAACGAAGAAACAAGAAAGAAAGAAAGAAAGAAAGAAAAAGAAAGTGTAATTAGAAAGAATGAAAAAAAAAGAAAAAAAAGAAAGAAAGAAAGAAAGAAAGAAAGGCCTAACAAAAAAGAAAGGCAGGGTTAACAAAGAAAGAAGGAAAAAAGAAAGAAAGAAAGAATAAAAGAGAGAAAGAAAGAATAAAAGAGTGTAATAAGAAAGAAAATAAAGAAAGAAAGAAAGAAAGAAAAAAAAGAAAGAAAAAGAAAGAAAAATTTCCAGAAAGAAAGAAAAGAAAGAAAGAAAAGAAAAAATAAGACTTCCAAAAGAAAGAAAATAAAGAATAAAGACTTCAAGAGTTCAAGAAAGAAAGAAAGAAAAAGAAAGAAAAAGAAAGTTTAATGGGAAAGAATAAATAAATAAAGGAATAAGAAAGAAAGAAAGAAAGAAAAAGAGCGTGTAATGAGAGATACAAACAAAATGGCGTCCAACATGGACATCCTTCCAAGTAAAACTTAAAATAATTTCAAAATATTTTCACGTATATCGAACGTGAAAACTTCTCGTTGGATAAACCAAGTTTATTTTTAAACGAATTCATTCCACGGGAAACGATTGTTTATTTTGATCTCATTCTCCTCATCTGCTTTTAAATAATATTTTATTTCCTTCCTTCCTTCGACTGACCGATGAAGACAATGAATTCTTTCTTGAGATTCTCTCTTCGTTCGTCTCAACAAAGATTCCATCGTCACCCGAGCATAAACAAAATGGCTGTCGGCCATCGTTGTAAGCAAAACGCATAGAAATTCTTTTTCTTTTTTTTTTCTTTTCTTTTTTTTTTACTTCAAACACTTCAAACGAGTGACAATGGAAAGAAGAAAACGATGAATCTTTTTCAACATCCTTATACGGTTCGTTCATCTGCTCACAGCCATAACGTAACAAATTGAGAGAAATGAGATGCACTCGAGTGTGTAGCAACAACAACAACAACAACAACAACGATCCATTTATAGACATTTATAAGCAAAACAAACGACAATTCTCCATTTTTCTGTGTTCGGCATACTATAACATCTCTATTAATAATGGAGATTCGCTTCCGGTTTTTAAAAAAAATTAAGAGAAAAATACAACAAAATCAAATATTTCACATTTTCCCCTTCTTTTCACCCTCTTTTAACCTCTTTTAACCTCTTGTATTTTTTGTTTCTTTGTTTAAATTTTTGAGGGTTTTTTTTTCGCTTTCTTTTATTTCTTCTTTCTATCTCTTCATGCTATCTCTTCCTCTTTCTCTGTATATCTTATTATAATAGAGATTGAGTGTTTCTCTGTCTGTAACCAAAACTATATCACTACTCAAGACACAATTCCCTTTGTTATTTACATCACATTCGCCATGATTTTATTTTTTATCTAAACCACAATTATTAGAATTGCTTTACATTATTAATACTGCTGATCATATCTACATCTATTAATAATGGAGATTCGCTTCCGGTTTTTGTCTGTAATAAAAACTACATCGCTGCTTACGTCACATTTCTCAAAATCGTCATAACATAGAATAAATACACTCAAAATTTGAACATGAAATATTAGACAGTCCTCATTGTTTTTTTAAAATAAGTTTTAATAAATCTATTAATAATGGAGATTCGCTTCCGGTTTTTTTTCTGTAACAAAAACTACGTCACTGCTTACGTCGTATTACCCAAAATTGTCATAACATAGAATAAATACACTCAAAATTTGAACATGAAATATTAGACAGTCCTTATAGTTTTTTAAAACATGTTTTAATTAATCTATTAATAATGGAGATTCGCTTCCGATTTTTGTCTGTAACAAAAACTACGTCACTGTTTACGCCACATTACCCAAAATCGTCATAACATAAAATAAATACACTCAAAATTTAAACATGCAACATTAGACAGTCCTCATTGGTTTTTTTTAAAACAAGTTTTAATAAATACATGACTGGTATTATATATCTATATATAGTTTGTTTTATTTTAATACATATTTAAAGTTTACATTTCAAATTTTTTAATCCTTTAATGAATTTGATGGTTTTACTTACTTAGGGTACAAACTCGCTGACATTGAACTTTTTTTACTCCCACCCCTAGGCAATATGTTTCAAAAATCCATTTTTATGTCACCCGGAGGGCGTTTTTTTATTTTGCTAGTCTTAAGAAAGTATTTTTATTGGTACAAATTGTCATACGATGATTGGAAGAAATAGAAGAATTCAAAAATATGTTTTTTTTAACAATGGGTCGGAGAGATGTGCGTAATAATTTAAAGCGACATTCTTTCTTTCTTTCTTTCTTTCTTGTTTCATTTCTTTTCTTTCTTTCTTTCTTTTTTCTTTCGTTCCCTCCTTCCTTGCAAACTTGCTTTATTTTGTTTATTTCTTATTTCTTCTCTTCATTCCTTCCTGTCTTCTTTCATTCGTTCGTTTGTTCCTTCCTTCAATCCTTCTTGCTTTAATACTTTCATTCTTTCTTTCTTTCTTTCTTCTTTCTTCAGAAAGATTTTTTATTGATACAAATTGTCATACGATGATTGGAAGAAATAGAAGAATTTAAAAATATGTTTTTTTTTAGCATGGGTGGGAGGGCCTTCTTCTTTTCTTTCTTTCTTTTTTTCTTCTTCGTTCTTTTCTTCCTTTCTGTCTTCTTTTCTACCTTTCTTTCTTTCTTTCTTTCCTTTCTTTCGTTCTTGCTTTACTTCATTTCTTTCTTCTTCTTCTTCTTCTTCTTCTTCTTCTTCTTCTTCTTCTTCTTCTTCCTTCATTCGATCGTTCGTTCTTTCTTTCTATCATTCTCACTCTCTTTCTTTCTTTCTTTCTTTCTTTTGTTATTTTCCATTCCTTTTCTCTTTTTTCTTTATTTATTTCCTTCCTTTCTTTGTTTCTCTCTCCTTACTCCCGTCCTTCATACCGTTCTTTCTTTCTTTCTTCTTTCATTCCTTTATTTATTTCTTCTTTCCTTTCTTCTTTTCTTCCTTTTCTCTTTTTTCTTTCTTTCTTTACTTCCTTCTTTCATTATTTCTTTCTTTCTTGCTCGTTTGCTTTCTTTCTTTACTTTCTCCCTTCTTTCATTCTTTCATTCCTTCGCTCCTTCTTTCTATCTTTCTTTCTTTCCTTTCCTCCTTCATTCTGTCTTTCCTTCACTTTCTCTTTTCCTTCAATTCTTCTTTCTTACCTTTCTACACCCCTTCCTTCTTTCTTTCTTTCTTTCTTTCTTTCCTACCTTTCTTTCTCTCCATCTTTCTTTCCTTCTTTCTTTCTTTCCTTCATTTTACATTTCTTTTTACCACTCCTTCATTCTTTCCCTCTTTCTTTCTTTCTTTTTTTCTTTCTTTCTCCCTTTCTTTCCTTTTTTCTCCTCCCTTCCTTCTTAACTTTCATTCTTTCTTCTTTTCTTGTTTATAAAATTTCTCCCCCGGCCAATTCGTTCGCCTTATGGGACGAACTTCCCAGCCAAAATGTTTTGTTGGTGAGATTTTTATCAGATTAAAAGAAATTTATCTGAGAAGTCATCCTACAGACGGGAATATCAAGAAGTAACACCAAACTTTTGTCCTCAAGGGGTTAATATTTGCACCCCCTGGTGGCCATTGCTTGAACTATAAATATAAACCGAAAATGATCTTTTTTTAAGTTTGATTGCCCGGTGACCTGAAATAGAATTCACTTAAAAAGTCGATGAACAACGACCAAACTTTTGTTTTGGGGTCGATTGGTTGTTTTTATTTTACGGCATATCAACCCTTTTCGGGTCATTTAATGTCAAATCAAGTCATTTAAAAAAAAAGGACTCAGGCTGCTTACAATACCTGTTGTTGCTTTAGTGATCACTAAATTATGTATTGAATAGACACATCACTACTTAATTTCGGTGGTTTTGCGGAACTGGTGCTTTCAGCGTGACTTGACTGTAAGCAGATAGGTAGATAGGTTGTTTGGTTGTTTTGTTTTACAGCATAACAACTCTTTTCGGGTCATTTAATGCTGAATCGAATCATTTTGATAAACAAAGGATTCAGGTTGCTTAAAGTACCTGCTGTTGCTTAAGTGGTCACCCAATTAAGTATAGAACAGGCTCATCGCTGTTTAACTTCGGTTATCTTACAGGAACCGGTGCTTTCAGCATGACTTAACCGTAATTTTCTGGCTCGCATATTTTCGGCTAATCTTTTACTTGTAAATCTGTTCGTGATTCATCATATACTTGTTATATACTGAATAGGCATAGCCTATCATTTTTGTGATGTGTTGTAGGATTTACATCTAACTGTAAGAAGTTATAGAAAAATACAAATAGGTTCAGATAAGTTCGACAAGATAAGATAAGCTTTTGTCCCGGGTTGACCTGTGACGGGGCTCGTTCATTGGTTGAGGGAGTCACGTGACCGAGAAACTACTGGGGAAATGAGTGTTAGTTTGAGATTCGACGAAAGAGCCTTCGGGTTCTCAGAGCCTCATCATCAGATACACATTTTCGCATTGTACCCAAAATAATAGTATTGTGCTAGACAATACAATTGGATAACGGTTTAGCTTGATCCAATACTATGTCAAGCTCTAGTACCTATATGATTGTCCCGACCCTATTGCCCTTATGCCAGCCCCTAACCTTTCTTATCATATGGGTGCTAGAATACGGTGGCTGAGGGTCTTCATGTTCTGGAAATGACGTTAAACTCTATCTGATGCTGAGGTTCCAGTTTTGGAGGTTTGGGGAATGTGGAGCACCCCTTCATCACCATTGCTCCCTGGTCCACTTTGACCCGGAGTGGTAGTACCTGTTAGGGCCCCATCTATGGGTTAAATAGAAAAACATGAGTTTATAAACAAAATTGTATTATGCATTAAGAATGAATTTATTTCACAACTTTGTCGGCATTAAATGACCCACCGAGGTTGATATGCCGTAAAACAATCCAAACCAAACCAAACCAAATTGATTTCCCTGGTTGGGTTATTGCTATGCTCGGATACACAGGAAACAGCTGAGGAAGGCCAGAGGATACAGCGGCCGAAACGTTGAGAATTTTTTAAATGTCGATATTAACATTTTGTATAATAATTACTTATATCAAGAGTTTGTATTGCGATTATTATAACTTATATACTATTTTATTTACGTTAAACTCTATCTGATGGTGAGGTTCCAATTCTGGAGGTTTGGGGAATGTGGAGCAACCCTTCATCACCATTGCTCCCAGGTCCACTCTGTCCCGGAGTGGTAGTACCTGTTAGGGTCATATCTATGGGTTAAATAGAAAAATATGAGTTTATTCTTTAAGAATTGAGTATCCATTAAGAATGAATTTATTTCACAACTTTGTCGGCATTAAATGACCCACTGAGGTTGATATGCCGTAAAACAAACCAAACCAAACCAATATTACCGACAGCAATTGTACGGCGAACTATTTTGCTTGGACGTCTCTAATACGAGTGGGTGGTAGATTATACCAAACTCAGGCTCTTCAAAGAGTTAAGAAAACAAAAATGGCTATCAAAAAGTGTACGTTGTAATATCAACAAAGTAATGAAAGTCAAATTGGGAAATGAGACTGGGTAAATAAATGACTATTGAATGAAAAAGAGGCGGGAAAGAAGAAAAGGCGGGAAAAATGGGCGCGTATCTCATTTCCCGCTTCTTTCTAAAGCAAATACGTCAAAGAAACAGTAGACAAGAAAAACATGTGCCCATTCCGTTCCACCTCCAACCCCGGACGTTCAATCTGGGTGTCCAGAGACGCATAGATAAAGGAACATATCTGCTTTTAACTGATAAGGTAGAAAGTGACAATAGCCTGAAAACCGACATGCCCGTAACTAGCCGATGCGGGGGCGAGCGTGGTGTTCGAGGTGGAGTTGATAGGAAAATAGCAGATAAAGACGTGATAAAAAGGCAAAGAATTGACATTCGAATCACAGGGAAAAGTCACTTCCGTTGGGATTAGCACAAAAAGAATCCATATTCGAATTGTCTTCTCTTTGATGTTAAGCGACTCAAATGATTATAAAAATACAAGCGAAGGAAGCGAAGGAAGAATAAAAAAGGGGACACATTTTTTTTTGTATTTTATCACGAAGGATTTTTTTTTTTTATATAAAATGAAATCGATTATGGCCGAGACTGGAAATGTCGACACTCATAAGATTGGTGAGATTTTGTCTCTCGCGTCATTTTCTTTGATATTAAAACCTTACTTCCTGCTTTTATTCAAATCTTCTTTTCGCTTTTCAAGTGTCCTTTTTCTTTTCTTTTTTTTATTTCTATATTATTTTTTATTTATTTTCTAAACCCACATGCGTTTTCTCATTCTTTTATCAAGTCATAGTTTTTCGATTTAATCTGATTCTGATTTTTTCATTGCTTTTCTTCTTCTTCTTCTTCTTCTTCTTCTTCTTCTTCTTCTTCTTCTTCTTCTTCTTCTTCTTCGTTCGATCGTTATTATTCTATCACTTTTACTGTCCTTTTTTCTTTCCTTTCTTTTTCCCTCACACTTTCTTACATTCCTTCCTTCTTTCTTTCATTCTTTCTATCCTTTCTTCATTCTCTTTTCCTTCATTCATTCCTTTCTTCTCTGTTCCCTTCTTTCCTTCCTTTTTTTCTTTCTCTTCCTTTCCTTCATTTTTCCTTCTTTTCTTTCATTCTTTCTACATTCTTTCTTCGTTTTCACATTTTCTCCTTCTTTTATCAAATCAAACCTGTTTTATTTAATCTGAATCGGTTTTAGTTTTTCCTCTCGTTCGTCCATTATAATTTCTTTCTATCAGTTGCTTGCTTGCTTTCCTTCTTTCTTTCCTTTACTACTTCTTTCTTTCTATTTGAACTGTAGCTTCGTCCACGATTTGAACTCGGGCCGACGAGTCCATTTCCTACGACTCTAACCATTACACCACGCATCTCCAACTTTCTAAAGATTTTTTTCTATTTTCCTTAGTCCCTCCACCCTTTCTTTATTTAGCCCCTCTCCCCAATACTTTTTCGGCTGACTTCTGATTTAGGTCGGAAAATTAAAACGGAAAGTTTTTTGGTGGTCGCCAATGACAGTTTAACTACAGTCTATGAATTAACTTTTTGCGAATTGGGTTACGGTTTTAGGGGATTAAGGTTGTTTTTAATTACGTATTGCTTAAAAAACATAAACAACAAAAAACCCAAATTACTATACATTTAATTAACCATTGAAATTAATTATTGAATCTATTATTGAGACAGTTGTTTGTGTTAGTATTGCAATGTATAATTTCAATTAAACTTAGTTTAAAAAATATTTTTCAACATTAAATATATAGAAATTTGGATTTTTTGTTGTTTCATTTTTTTAAGCAATACGTAATTAAAAACAACCTTAATCCCCTAAAACTGTAACCCAATTCGCAAAATGTTAATTCATAGACTGTAGTTAAACTGTCATTGGGGACCACCAAAAAACTTTCCGTTTTAATTTTCAAAAGTCAGCCACTTTTTCTTCCTCTCCTTCTTAATTTTGTCTCTCTCCTTCTTTTACCGACCCTTTCTTCTTCTCTCTCTCATTCTTCGTATAATCATTCATCCCAAATCTCCTTCCTATTTCCCTACCGTTATTCAAGACTCCCTTTACTATTTTCTTTAGACCCTCCTTCCTTTATTTGCTCCCTTCCTCCCCCAAATACATTTTCTTCTTCTTTTTCGTTCTTCTTCTCACTCCCGTTCTTCCCATTATTCTTCATCCCAAATATCTAAACTCAATATTTATCATCTTTTTATCTAAACTCAATTTTTTCAACACAACTTATGAAACTATTTTTTTATTCAACCTATAGTTGGGATCCTAACACGTACTACCACTCCGGGTCAGATTTGAATAAGACTAGATGCAGATTAACGTCATACCCAGGACACTAAGACCTGTGGGGATTTAAATAAAATAAAATAAAATAAAAATTATATAAATAAATAAAAAGTTCTGAACGTCTGGACTCTAGCGTCCAGAGTTAACGGTCTGATCAATAATAAAGTCTCCATCTCTACTTCGAAACAGTTGTGTCTTTTTATTTATTTATTTAATTCTAATTTAATTCAATTTTATTTAAATCCCCTCATACCCTCAGCTACCGACTTCTAGCAGATATATGATAAAAAAAAACGTGTGTTAATGGTTAGA